>JAMKCH010038837.1:0-57832 GCA_023653785.1 Ophioderma brevispina | reverse complement strand
AATCAGCACGTGGGACAGTCCACCTGTCCCGCAGGGCCGGTCCCCGGGGCTCCAGGTCATAAACCGAGGCCAGTTTGACTTTCTTGTTGTTGTTCACGCACGTGGCCTACCACATGAGCGTGTGAAATCTTTGTTAGATGCTCGATGTTATTGCTGTACATAACATGCATAAACTTCGATTTCTTTCCGAATTGTAGTGACTTTTAGCTCATGAAAGGATGGATTGTGAAATAAAACGAGGCATATAAACAAGGAAGGATCATACATGAAAGATGATGACAATTCCCGGACAGTTAGTTTTAAGACAGAAAAAAATATAGGTTATGAAAAAAATAAAAAGCGCACGCAAGTAGTAATAAGATGTCGGGTCGGATCTTATGGCATAAAGAGCGGTGAGACCGTGCGAGTAACCATTTTAGACCGGGGAGATTAAGCCTGCCAAGCTAAAATGACTCATTCAGTAAATTGTTACTTGATTGAAACCAGGGAAGGGCATGGCCTATTAGATCGTGTCATTTCTTGGTGAGCAAATGTGTAATTACATAGTAAGAGGACCCTCCGTGTTGTGCGCAAATTACTTCCGGGTTGCATTTATGACAGGGTAGACGCTCTGAGGCGTCATTGGGATTGGTTCAAATTAACTGCGGGAGAAAACCTATATACCGGTAAATACCGGGATTAAATTGTCGGTATATCGGGTTGCGGTATTGCGTACCGGATTCTTGCCTAGGTACTTGGACCAACATGTGTCGCATGACCAAGTTTGGTTCTAAAATGATTTTTTTTTTTTTTTTTTTTAATTTACATTTTCAGCCTATCTTAAAACTTGACCTCATAATGACATTGGACCTGGTATGTGATCTTTGCCTCATCAAAAATGACGACGATCCCATGTTGCAGCTAGGACTATAAAGTTTGGTTTAAACCATCGAAATGGTGATATTACAGGCAAGTGTTAAACCCTTTTCACATCAACAACAGACATAACAACAACAAACAGGTACATCAACAGGACAACAACAGGGGACCAAGTGAACCCGTGTGTTTTCCTGCCTAAGCCAGGTGACACAAAAAAGGGGACTTCCAACTTTTGCTAAAGGATCATGGCATTTTCACACACTAATGGCAATACAACACTAGAATTTCCAATATAAAATTAAAAGACAATACATGTTTCAGTGGCATTAAACAGGAAATTTGGAAGGGGGGCTTCACCAACCAGGAGAACCCAATTTCTTCAAATGCATTCCAAAATTGAGGATGGGGTGCAACAATCCGGGCATACCCAGACCTTTGCAAAAATAGGGGTGGGGGGGGGGGGGGGGCAGAAGGGAGCCAATGCATTTTCTGGGGGCGGAATTTAGGTTCTACTCCAAAGACACTGTACAAAGGGTCAGTTCATGTGGGGGATGGTTGAGGGGCACGGGGTTCTGCCCCCCATGGTTAGCCAATGGCAACAATCAAAACCAAGGGGTGGTTTGCACATGCTACCATGGCCTTATATTTTTTGACCTGCATTCATGAAGTGCGAAAAGATTTGCAATATGCTGACAGAGAATCGCTGAGGATAAAATGGCACTTCGGTTTTCAAAAAACAGTTGAGACGAATAAGTTTGTCAAATGCTCTCGAATTGGTTTTTAAACAACCTAAACATTGGTATGCATTGTCTTCATTCAATTACCATATTCACCAAAATTTCACAAGATCGGGCCGACGCCGTCGCCGATGATCCAACCTTAACAGAAGAAACTGTCCATAAATTGGGTTTATTGAAGATTTTTTTCAGCTTGTATTTGCCAGGAGTTCCGTGATAAAAAATTACAACAATCATTTTCTCATGAAGTAAAAGGATAACTGATTAGCTTACTGTTCAATTACAATATAGGTGTGATGCAAAAAAAAAATTGAAAACGTTTGTTGCAATCAACTCAACAAATTTTTACATCCATATTACAAAGCCACTAACACATTATGGGGTACATTAATGTGAAAACATGCCATTTGGCATTCTCCGCACTGTGTCCAAACAAAACACCACACCATACATTCTACTCTTACATCCTATTTGTGACGGTAACATTATAAGTTGGCCATTAACTACTCAGCACCATCTATTCCCATACATGATGGCTCAGTCTTAGATTGCACAACTACAGCTTTTCTAGTCAGTAAGACTGTCAAACTAAGATAGTCGCGACTATGTCTATTACGATGACCTGAAAGAAATTTTGTTGGAATACTCAGTCTGTGTATAAATGTAATATTTGTGAAATGACGAAGAAAACTTGCATATTATGAGTATTCAAGGCTGTAATACACAAGATATATGGCACCTACTGAAACCCTAATAAAGAATTTTATTAGTTTAGGGCAGACTGAAAGGAAAAACTACCATGATTACTACTGAAATTGGAGGTATCATAATATCCAGTTAATATTAGGAGTGGGCTATATGGAGGCAAAAATTTACTTTTTGGTATTTTCATTAGGGCGGGGCCTTTTTTGTTTCATATTATACCTATTCAACATGAAACGACAAAATTTTGCTCTGGTCCAAGAAAAAGTGTCAATGTCTATCGTTTGTGGGGGGAGTGATGGGAGCAGAAAAATCTCTCTAACTTACCCTTTTTCGGGTTTTTTGCAATGCTTTTGATGATCTAACAAGGCGAACTCGTTTTACGCGATGCGTAAAATATGTCCCCGCCGAAATGGTCGCGCTCATAAATGAGATAAATGCAACTACAAACACCCCACCCGCTCCCAATTTTACTACGAAAAAACCCAACCCCTACCCCAAACAGCCCACAACTCCCATTCACCGCCAACACCACCCCAATACCCCGTAAACACGCCTCCACTTCCCAACACGCCCACTCCCCTCCCTAATACCGCAACACCATACCCCCTCCCCAACACCCCGAAACACCGTACCCACTCCCCAACACCCGCAACACCCCTCCCAAAAAATGCAATGCCCCTCCCAAAACATGCAACCCACCCTATCCCCAACACCCAAACAACCACCACCCCCAACACCCCTCAACACCAAACCCCTTCCAACACCCCAGCCCCCTCCCCAACAATTGCAACACCCCCCCCCACCCCAACACCCCACCCCCTCCCCTATGCATAGTAGTCTCATGTACGAAGGAATTTTGCATATCCGTCGTACCGTTTCAGAGATACAGCCAATTAGGCATATTTAATTAGCCCCAATTTGCATACTATGCCGCACCAATACTTTCATATTGCAAAAAAGATGTGCCCCATGATATTCTTTCATGCGCGCAGGAATTTGAGTATCCGATGTACCGTTTAAAAGATAGCAATTACGCTGATTTTTGCATAGTAATTAAGTCATTTGCATACTCAATTTGCCCGAAATAGCCCAAAAATCTAGAGCAGGTGAGAAGACTCTTCAGCTCGATTCTACACCAAGTTACATCATTAAACGCCTTACAGAACTCCAGAAAACTTGTACAAAGGCCTTGCAGGAAACCTTTCAAATGCAAATTAGATTACTTAATTAGCCTATTTTATGCCAAAATCTAATCAGGGCAGAACTATCAAACCCGTTCGTACACAAGTTGCATTGCATGTCGCCCTTACGGAACTCCAGAATAAATCGTGGACAACATGGGTTAAACATTTTATCACAGAGGCGACGGAGGACGAACGGGCGGACGCTGCTATTTCATTAGTCCCCGTCCAACTGTTCAGCGGCGGACAATTATATGAAAAACAACTCTAAGATGGACTTCAAAAGTTGCATGAAAATTTGAATTAAGTTTTCTTACAAATTTGATAATGTTAGGGTAAAAATTTAGTATACGAGGGCACTTTTCAAGATTTTTCGCTAATATTTTCTCATTTGCTAAGTTTACAGCAATGAAGATGAACACAAATTTGACTAGCTCAAGAAATTTGAGTACTTTATGAAATGTGGTTTATCTGCAGTGCTCGTTTCAACTTCATTTGAATGCGTCCAATTGAATGTAACAAAGTGCAGGGACCCCAGTTACATTTGAATAGGGGATGTTCAGGAACATTGAAATGAGTTCTACAGGAAAACTAAATGAGATAGAATGCCCAAATTTCTTGAGCAGGTCAAGTTTGGATCCTCTTTCTTTGTAGCTTGCCCCAAACTTAAAAAAAGAAATAAAGTGTTAGCCTAAATATCTCGAAGAGCACCCTCACGATAAATTTTGACTTAAAACGTCAATTTTTAAAGAAATACAATGTCCAATTTCCAGCAACTTTCAAAATCGGGTATCTTGAGCTCAGTTTAAACACCAAAAGACCAAAATGCCTTGCAAAATGCCTGAAAAAATAGGAATTTGAGGGATTTGCTGCTAAAATCCATCCCACCACAAAATTGAAGGAACAGACACAAGAGGGCGCTGCACTTTTTCCCCGACCAGAGGCAAACATTTTTGTCATTCACATTGAGATAGGTATAATAGAATACAAAAAAAAACAAAAACAAGCCCAAATGAAAAGTCACAACTGACCCATTATAGCCCACACATATGTATTAAGCCTAATCAGGATTTTTTAAATCTTTGAAGTGTACTTTTCAAAAGTGCATCACTCTTTACAAAAATGCTTAAATGGTGACCTACATGCAGAGGTTGCCAACCGTGGTCTTCTCTTTTTCAGCATATCCTCAATATTTTTAGATCAAAAACTGGCAGAAAAAATACATTGTTGGCTTCACATCTTGGATGCCGATCACAAAAATACCTTCATTGAGGGAAAAATCTGTTTGTTCAGATATCTTGGCATGATTTCGGAGGAAACCTGCACTGTAACAGCTGAACAGGTCCATCCTGTACCTGACAATTTTCATCTTTTTAACATTCAAAGTTTAATTACCAATATGTTAAATACACATTCAGTATGCCAGAAACACCTTAGCTTAAAAGTTGTTCGTTCGGATCTTCTTCCAATAGGAAAACTTGGCCAAAATGGCAAAACGACATCAGCGAGCTGGTTAAACCAGTCAACAAGCAAATTACCACAGATGAAACAAATTGATCTTCGCTTTCAAACTGACCTACAGCTTTTGGAAAGGGCATCGCGATTTTGTTCTGTGTGGCTACCAAATAATAGGCCAGTATCACAGACCCAAGATGTTTCTTTGTATTCACTTCAAAATGCCAATCTGAACAGCAACGGGTGTCCTGAAGAGGAGAACGTGCCTTCCAGCCAACTCACAGCAGTGCTGAAAAGATGAAATAGTTCTGAAGTCCCGACCGGCAGAATTCGGCAACTGATGTCAAGACGTGGATCCTGGGTTTCCTACCGGAAATATTTTTTACCGAAATTTATCCCACAATCACCAACGATGTACGAGTAGACATGCATCACTCCATGCACGCGTGCGCCTACTTTAACTACGCGCAAATTTTGTGGCGCAAAAAATACAAGAATCAAAGAGTACTCGTTATGGTAAAATTGATGGTACAGCAAACTGTTTTCGCACGTTCTGGACAGAAAGAATGACCGTATGACACAAAACACCATAGAATATGCGCTATTTATTTATCTACTCGTACATCGTTGGTGCATTGTGGGTAGGAATTTCGGTTGTAAAAAATGGATTTCCGTAGGAAACCCAGGATCCACGTATTGCTTGTTGCCGTTCTGGCGTGTTAGGGTTAATAAGTCAAATCAACATTTCCAAATGATGATTGGGCCTGTGACTGAATATTGTACTGTATTCATGTGATCATCAAACTTGTCGAATTTGGGCCTGTGAATGAATATCGTATTGTATTCATTAATTCATATTTATTCAACTTGTCCAATCTATTCGTGGGAGCTAACAGCTGGCGACATTCGGAAAAGTTTGGAGCTAACATCGGAAATGTCACAAACATTCAGTCACATGATTGTAATCTCATTCTAACCCGCAATACAGTGTGAGTGCGTGTATGTAATACACTAAGCGTACGGGCCGTTACGGCAGAGATGAGACTCATTTACGATCTTCGACGTCATTTCCCAACAATAATAATAATAGCACATGCTTGATCATTGAACAAATCCATGCGGAAGTACGCACTGTTTCTAGAAGTTTTACGCTAAAAGAATAGCTGAAAGTCTACTAAGTGGATGCAGTAATAATAATAATAGCAGAGATTTATATAGCGCCTTATGCTATTGGCCTCTAAGCACTTTCACAAATGGCCGCTGATCACTGTGGCCCAACCATACCATAAACCATTAAGCATCATTTCAAGGGATGCAGCATATCGGGATCAGCGCTTTCCCTTCTCAGCAAACATACATCGAGATAACCATCGCAGCCGGGACCAGCTCCCCAAATATCGCATGGGTAAATCGAGACAACGAAGCGGTTAATTTCTTGTCCAGGGAAATTACAAGATAGCTGAATCTCACAGGGCTCGAACGCACGCCTATACGCATGGCTGAGCATACACTGGAGTGGAGCGCTTACCTGATTGAGCTATCTTGTCCGCTTATTGAAATGGTAAGTGCCTCCTAAATGGTACTTTTCATTACACAAAATTTGTTGCCATTGTTTCAGCAAACATTTTTACACAAACATTTTTTTCTGGGAATAATTTCATTATATTCATAAATATACAAGCAAATCAGACGCACTCTTTAATCGGAATGCTGTTTTCGTTACGGACCGCTCTATTTTAGGTTTGCAGAAGGGCTATCCATGTCAACACTCGAGATGTGCACCGCAGCATGTCATGGATTTTTATTTCTTTTTTGGTGTGATGCTAGATAATGATGAAGAATGAAAATCCTGAAATTTTGAGCTTCATACCACCTTTCATTTTCCCACAGGCAGCATTCAGAATTTAGGGGGGTCACCACCAAAATGCTGTGTGATGCGAAAGACACTTTTGAGAGGGCCATAAACTGTAATGGAACCCCTCCAGAACTTTGAAAATCACTATCTGGGGATGTTTTGGGTAGAATTCAAATCTGGCAATCCAAAATGTTGGATAGATCCTTTACTTTTAAAGTTATTTGGGTGTAAAAAATGCAATATCTATAATCCGAGACCATGTTTGGGGGGTCAGAAATCCCAAAACAGATAGTTAATCCAATTTTTTTGTTAATCTAGTCACACAGCAGGACTTCTACCAGTACAATAATAAATACATTAGGTAAGTTATAAGTGAGTTACAGCCCATTGAAAAAAAAAATCCTATTTGCATTTTGAATTATATTGGCCCACCCGAAATAAATGTTGACCATTCCACTGCACCCCTCTCTCAGATATGTTGAAGATACATCATTAAAGAACCATTCTTGAAAGAACCAAATTGGTGTCTTGATGTCTTCATTGTTTCAGCACAAAACACTTTTGGTATCATTCCTCAGTAGGAAAGGTATATGGTGATATAACTGTGCATGTACAATGACCTCTGGGTCACGTATTACCTTTGTGTAGTAACTTTGAGTGTGTATTTTGCTGTGAAAAAAACTGAAGACACCCCCAAAAAAAAGGGGGCCTGGTTTTTTTCAAGGAAAGTGTTTCAATGATATATCTTCAACATATCTGAAGTAGAGGGGTGGTGTCGAATGTCAACATTGGTTTTCAGGGGGGTCAAAATGTGTCAATAAAGTAAAACCCTTTTCAATGTGGCTGTACTTCACTTAATACTTTTCTAATGTGTTCATAATTGCTTGGTTTCAAGTTCTACTATGTAACTCTGATTGACTAAAAGATGGACAATAAAAATATTCTTACTTTTGGAGTTATGACCCCCCAAACTTGGCCCCGAATGAACAAAGGTGCATATTTAGGCCACATTAACTCTAAAAGTAAAACACGTTATGAATGTTCTGATGCCAGATTTTGATTCTACACCAAATATTACCCTAGATAGTAATTTTCAAAGTTGTGGAGGGTTTCATTACTAATCTGTGACCCCTCTCAACTAGTCCTTTCACATCAGGCTGCAACATTTTGATGGTGACCCCCCCCCCCTAAATTTCCATTTTTTTCTCTTTTATCTGTTTTAAATTTGAGCTCAAATTTCAGGATTTTCATATCCCATCAATGTTCTACCAACTCACTAAAAGCAAAAAAAATCCATGACGTGCTGCGGTGCACATCCGGAATGTTGACATGGAATAGCCCAGAACAGTGTATTTAAAAATGTGTAGTGCAGTGGGATTTACTGAATTCAAATACAACTCAATAAAATTATTATCCCAAGTTGATGCTGATGTCCTAAGTTATATCTATAATCATCAATAGTGATTTGCAAAAAAGGCTTAGAAATAAACAAAATATACATCTACATTTGCTTAACGTGTTGGAGTAGAAAAAAAAAAAAAAAAAAAAAGGCGCTAGTATTGTCACTGTCGACATGTCGTCACTGATTTGGAACTATACATTTATATATGGAAGGATTTCCCCTTATTTTTGTACCTAAGTAGTAATTGTTATGAAATTTTATGCAACTATTAATAAAATACCTTCTCATCAGGTGTGTGCTCTGGTTTACAATATTGAAATAAAACAATAATTGTATAAGCCCAATATTTGCGAATCCTTTTTTTCTTCAGAGCCTATTCAATTACACTGGCACTGCAGCTGCTACAGTACTGTTCTGTTATACTAATACTATTCGTCAGAAATTCTAAAAACAATTCTGGCTAAACGCGCGTAAACCCGGAAGTGTGTGACAGGTTTTAGCCTTTACACAGAAATTTGAAGCCCTCTGCAATTCAACACATGCGCGCGTGCCATTTGTTTCAGAAATTATGACGGCGACTAGTATAGACTATAGTCGGATAGTTGCCGTAAAATTGTTTACAGGTACGCAAATACGGGGTGTGCGAAATGTACATGGGCATATCGCATTAACATCTATTTTAATGTTTATGTATACGCACTGTCCACACCAGTGCGACCAGTTTGAACATTATAACTCAGTGTAGCATGTTACAGTCGCGAGCCACATGTAAATAGAAATTCAATCAAATGGGTGCAGTGCAAAAAATGGCCCGCCGCATGTATGAAGCAGTGTTACAACCACTTGGCTACTAGGGAGTTTGTGTCGCCAGATGGTCGCGCAAGGCACCGTAACATGTCGCGACGTAATCGATAGCGATGACCAGAAAAACCCAACACGCGAGCATGTCAGGGATGGACTTCTCGTAAAATAAGGTGGTGCTCGGTTAAAAGCTCTCCTCGGTCATATCGGGGAGAGTTTTGAGGGAGCGGCCATTGGCATTTACCACTGCCAGTGGTAACAGTGCTCAAAAATTTCAAAATTAATTTGCTAAAATAACAAATTGGTGTTCCTGGATAGATATATTAATATCCCTGTTAATATGACATGTCAACCAAATCTCTCAGATTAGAAGAAATAGTAATGTTTTTTGAAAGAAAACATTGGTAAAATCACTGTGATGTCACTTACATTCAAAGTTGCCTCCAGAAACAAACAGAATGAAGTGTGCTACGCCCTACCCATGGCATTTTGGGAGTGCGAGTTGCCATAATTTTTCACCTACTGCAGGTCACAAAAGGTATCGATGTTGCCATGTGTAACAAGCATCTGGGCTCTCCCACGTGCATAATTAAAATCGGCCTGACAATGCCAATTTTCGGGTAACCAATAAACAAAAAACGAACGAGTTGTCGGACCAGTGAGCAGTATAATGTTTCGCGACTCGCCGAGGTCAAATTCCCATTGTGAGAACATATTAGAAATTCGGAGTGTTGTGCATTACTACTGTTGTTAAAAAAAAAGCAACTACGCACAAAGCGAGACCCACGTGGTAACGCTATCGTGACGCATTTTTGAAATGGAAAAATATTTATTATGATTCTTTGCCCATTGCTAACTATCCAACAACTAAATGCCTACGATGTTCATGGATGTTAGGATCATTTTATATTCGATGATGCCCTGGGGAAGTCACGACAAAGTGTAATTTTCGAGGTAATTTTCCATAGGGCTGTCATTGGCGTTGGGCGGTAACTAATACAAACAGTATTGGATGTAAATACGCTGGTGCCCTGCTGCCTTGGGTTGCGCTTTATATAATTATGGCTCAGTGGTGAGACACAGATGCAAGGAATCAGAGATAGTGTAAAGCAATGTGATCAATCGCGCAAGCAAGTGGAATACGTGTCCACGCAATGGGCATGTTGAAGTAAAATGGCCGTATTGTAGCCCAATTGAATATATATACGTCAACGTATCACCTACAGCTACATTTTTATGTTTCATACAACAGCACAAAAATCAAATGAAAAATAAGGTGGTAAACAAGAGGTGGTTGAGATTATTAATATTGTCAAAGGGTTTATGATAGCAACGAGAACCCAAGCTTGAAGGACACGGGACTACCGCCGCCAGTTGCAAGGGCGGGTTCTAGGGGCAGGGTTTGAAAGAAGGGGTGGGGGTTTAAAAAGTAGTGAAAGTAGTGTTGCTTTTTCGGAAGTTCTCTCGAATTTATAGCCTGGAAGTTTTTGGCGGGCGGGAGTCCGGCCCTTTATTAAATTAGTCCAGTCTCAGTTTTTTTAGTTTGTTTTTTTTTGATGGGGAAAGAACAGGGAGTAGAGGAAAACAGAAAAAGGGAGGGGGAGAAGGGCCTAAACTACTAGGGGGAGGAAGAAGGAAACAACCACACACACAGAGACAGCGGACCGACAGACAGACAGACACGGGGAGACAGACAGAAACACAGACAGCAGGAGACACCAGACAGACACACACAGGGGAGACAGGAAGGAACAGGAGACAGGACACAGACAGAGGGGACAGACAGACAGAGAGAGACACACACAGACACACACGAGACAGAAAGACAGACACACACAGGGGGAGACAGACAGGAGACAGACACAGAACAGAGGAGCAGACAGACATATACATAAACACACCAAACATACACACACCATATACATACATACACACATTACACACATACACACACACAATTTTATATTTATATAGCCTATTAGGCACCTTTAAAAACTCATCTGACTTTTTGTTCAACCCGTTTCACGCCAATGAGGCAACTAAACCTTTCTTTCGGCTTTATAGAAAAATCAAGTTTTGTAAAATTGTGAATGTGATCGCTGATATATAGCTCATATATAGCTCAATTTCAGATGACGTCATAATTTTGTTTAATTGGAATCTCGATCACTGTGCCAAGTACGTGTTAAATGTTCATGCCCCAAAACTTCACGTTCCGCCCAATCGGGCGGCTGCGGTCGGTCCGAGTGATCAGCGGTGCCAGAAATTATTCACAGAGGTAAGCAACCCGACGTCCAGTTTGTTTAAACAACCGTACAGCACATCGAAATGGAAGACAACCAAAAAACTTTATGATTACCATGGGCCTTGCTTTTGAAGCAGATCATTGAACATTTTTATGGTAGAATAATGTTTACAACTACATATTTAAAGCAGTTTTTAATGATAATACTAACAACCTTTCAATGAAAAATACTTGAATTTTCGAATATCGCTTTGAACATTTACGAATCTATCCACGTAAGTAGCCCTACGCACCTTAAAACAACCACATCCAAGTTACAGAAGTAAACCAGAGCATCAATGATTCAGTAGCCTATAATATGATGCAATTCAAAGACAACAACAACACATCCCTTTAAATTACCGTTATATAATATTTATAATAGAAAATGGCATATTATACAATTTTGTTTTTATGACTGGGGAAAAACAAGATAGCAATTCAGAAAATAGATTTGTTAAATTGTCAATCCTTATACATTAATTTATATTACAACACACGCACATGCACACACACATGTTCAAAGTTGTACAGGCAGACACACCCACAGAACACATACATTCATACCAAACTTAACTCATACATTTCAATAGAAAACAATGTATCCAAAGTGAAAGGAATAAAATCAAAGGAAATCCATTTCCTCAGTTGTCACATGTATATGAAATTTTAAATACCTGCAGCATTCCAAACAAGAGCCCTTAAAAATGCCAATCTGGCCCTAATGAATTTAGCTTCTGACTTAAATACAACACACAAAAAGTAATTCAAAATCTCTGAGTCGGCTTTGACTTAGGCTTTTATATTTGGATACCGGAACACTTAACGACACTATCCGTTTGATTTGCTAAATCAGAAAATCGAAAAAACATCAAAATCAGATTTTTTGCATAATTAACAAGTACAGGTATCCTAACATACCCTTCCACAGATCTGAACAGAAGCACCCTAATACGGACATAATCTGAACTTTTAGTCATTACTGTCCGTATCGGACACTTACTACAACACGTAATTGAAGGGGGAAAATCGATCATGGAACCTTGCCTTTTCCTTCTTTCTGTCCATTCTACAGGTGAAAAGGTAACTTATGAGAATTCTACAGACTTAGCCTTCACTTTGAAGCTATTCCGCAAATTTTAAATATTTTTCAAATCACTGATAGTGTCTTTAAAGTAGGGTCTGCATGATTCAAGCTCTATACCACTTTGAATTTTCCTATCCTACATACTTCAGTAAATAGTTTACTCAGTTCCATGTTATGATGCCAATTGTTTACACATCCTGCTCCATTGCTTTGATTTACAAAAATTCTCTTTCAATAGGCCAGATCAGTTAGTGTTAGTTCAGTGTCGTCCCTTTTCCAAGCAACTTAATGGTTACTACTTTTTGGTATTAATTGAAAGTCATAATCCCATGAACGCAACACTTCAACACATTATTCATGGATTTGTAGTGGCCCTGCCTTTATTACTTTTAAAATTTAGTGCCTTGTTTGTGATTAGGCTACAATATTAATTTTACTTGTTAACATCATTTCATGTAGTAGCTTTTGAGAGTAAGCATTGCAGTTATAATATAGCCCTACTTGATTTTTTCAACAATGCATGCTACCCACCGGGAAAATAATTAACCCGCACCATACTTTTTGATCATGTTAATACAGCTCTCAATATAATACATTTTCCTCTAAAATGTGATTGGATTCCCATAAGTACTTTAGATGCTGATTTACTATTCATTTATCTATGGTTATTTCTCTGTTAAAAATCTGTTAACTTGTGATCTTTTATTTTTGTTAACACTTCAAAGATAACATGTCTGCTTTGCAAATGGTGCTCTATCACTGACCTAAAATATTTCTGAGTCCATGGTCTCAACCTTTATTGGATACTGTGGTGGTCATTTACCTTACCAAGGGCAATCACCTGGTTTTTTCAACTGTCAACATATGACTCGTGGTGGTGATACGAGTAATTGTAGAATGGATCACTATCTACAAAATTATAGTAGATTTTTTTATTCCTGTCATTTCATTTAAAAGTTTTTGGGGCGTGTCGACTATTCCTTTCGTTCTGAGAGCGGTGTTGCTTTAACCACAATTCAATTAGAATTCTAAGGTGACGATGTCGGATCAGATTAGCCATAATTAGAAAAGTCCCTTTCTCACGAAGAACATAATGCAAGGCCATTTTTTTTTGTCTTATTGCTGGAGATGAAGAATCTCCACTATCAGAATCCTCCACAATTTTTACAACCACATCAGGAATTCAATATTACATATTATGTTGTTGTTTCCAGTAATGATTTCTCGCCGATCAACAACGTGCTTTCATGCATTTTCCTTCAGTATTTTTCGTTACTAAGGAATATTAGAAAATCTGATCCGTTTTAAGCTGTTTTACATTTATTCGTCTTGTTCCAGAAATAATGTTTGACGTCTTTGTCCAAATCGTCTCTAAATACTGAAAGTTTTTTGGTCACTCATACCAACCTACAATATTTAACTGGCCTAATCCTCCTCATATTAAGATGTCACCCGCCTTGATGTTCATGACACTTCATCCCTTCTTTGAATGTCTCCCACAAAGGATCTATAGCGTGTCTCAGACTGTAACACAAT
The DNA here is from genome assembly GCA_023653785.1 of Ophioderma brevispina. Classification (NCBI taxonomy): domain Eukaryota; kingdom Metazoa; phylum Echinodermata; class Ophiuroidea; order Amphilepidida; family Ophiodermatidae; genus Ophioderma; species Ophioderma brevispina. The sequence goes on along the minus strand of JAMKCH010038837.1, from coordinate 43,931 downwards.
CTATTCAATTGAATCTGGTATGAAAGCCCTTCACATACTCCATACACAAAGGGTTCATGTAATTGGGTTTAAGCATCTTATTCTGCTGAAAAAGTTGAGGCATTTCAAGCTGTTGATACACCTTTTAGTTTTATCTGAACACATCCCCTCCCAGCCTGAGTTTCGTACCATCGACAAGAGCCGTTGGGGGTGACTGAACAGGAATAAAAATCATACTATACAAAATACACCATCAATGTAACACGACCTAATTATCAACCGATTTTCAACCATTGACCACTTCAATTGGCCTAATTTTACCCCACTTATAATACCAGACTAGGGTTTAACACTTTTATCCCATAAAAATAGTCAAAAAGCAAAACATTTTCACATCATTAATACGTGACCATCTACAGGTTAGATGTTAATCATGCAAGTGCCCAGAAATAAACAATGGTTTGCATTTAACCTTGCTTCATAAGTATCAGAGGATGTTTTGAACTAATCACATAATACATTTCAATGGGCCCTATAAAGTTCTGTACTAAACACAGGTCCAGTATTTAGGGCAGGGTCAAAGAAAGTTTAGGAGCACAAAACCTTTTATTAAAAAAAAAAAAAATTAGAATTATAAGTACTAGTGCTTTGTGTGCAGGAATGGGTGTAAAAGGCCAAGTTTTATGTATACATAATTGGATTTTAGTGGGGCACATGCCGGGATCACATAGATATTGATGTCGAAATGTATAAAACCTGATGCTTGTGGATGGACTAATACACTCTCTGTGTGTATCTAAGGGCCACCTATCATAGGTCACCGGAGTGTGCGGGCGATTTAAAACGGCAAAATGCCCCCGCGCCCGTATTTTTGAAATGCGCTAAAATGCGCGATTTCAAAGTCAAAAATCGCGAAAATGCGCTTCTTATGTTTTGCAGCTGCTAGTCAACCAGGACACGAAAAAAGGTCTTTGCAAAAACAATGCGCAACTTCCAAATTTAAATCCTAATTTCTTACTTTTTTCTCGGCGAAAATTACAAAAGCACATGATTATCAACCTGTTATTTTTCCTTACTTATTCAATAAAATATTTGAATCAGATGAAGACGGCAGCTGCCCGCGGGCTGAGGCCTTTGCATCATCACCGAGAATAATTTACTTTCCGCACGTGGGATTGGGAAATCCCCGGCCCCGGAGGACGTGATCGCGTGCCGGGTTTTCCACTCTTGCCCCTGAATTAATGTCCACATGTGGGAATTTGTGTTTCATCTCCTTCCGTCATCCCCTACCGATTTCCCGCCGGGAAATACCTTCCTACGCGGCTAAGTCCAAATTTGTTTAATCCGAAGAAATTATCCCAAGGATAAACTAATTTGAACAAAGACCGAACCGGCGATTTTTTGATAGCTTTGATAGCATGCATCAATATTATTGTTTAATGCACCGAAGCCGTGCAACATATCATGACGCTTCACAATGGAAAATAGGTCGGGTCATCTGTGTTCAACTAATCAAGGGTTCTACGCTAGGATTATTTAACATTTTTGGACTATTAGTTGCAAGCTATTGCGAAGCTTTAGAGTCATCATTTGCGACGTTTGCATAATAATGATTTTAAAATCAGTTGTGTTTGTTTATTGGCAAATTAACATTAAAAAAGGTGTTTTTTTTACAAAATCGTGTGTGGAAAATTCGCGATGGAAAAACCAAAGTGATGAACCAAAATTCGCGATAATGGTTCAACAAACAAATATGTTTCTGTTGATGTTATTGTGATGAAAAGTTATTCTGACAAAAGTATTGTTCAGCAAATATCTCCCACAACTAGAGTCCCAAGAAGATGAAAAATGACTTGAAAATATAACCACTGCTAATTGAAAGCCATTGAAGTTGAAATGACACCAAGTTATGGTCAAGTGAAAACCAAAATTGTATATTGACCATTAGAGCTAGCCCCTGATTGTCAAATCAAGGACAAACCCCAACTGTGAATTGTAGAGTGCTAATTGAAGTTATAACAGAACTGTCAAATCTGCCAGATTTATGCCAAAGTGGTTACAGACTGGGGCTGCAAATGAATTGCCTCTCTAGGCCAGCATCATAATGCAGGCTCTTTCAACTTTCAACATGTGGCTGGATACATTGTAGGACAACAGACAATTCAGTATAATCTTTGCCTACAAACACCAATTCATGCCAAAAATACAAAAGGCCGAACAAAATGCCCCAAAACGCAACATTGCTCAGACATTTTCAAAATCCATGCATTAACTTTTAAAAAAATGTCATTACTTGCCTATCTGCGGTTTCAAAGATTGGACAAGACATGGAGACTTGTTTGAGAGAACATTGGGTGTCCTACTCTACCTTTGCTTAGTGATGACAATATAGCCTAATTATAGGCTAATCAACGATCTGATCCGATCACAAAAAAAAAGGTCGCCTTAACGATAATTCGGCTCCCAGATCCTCTTTAAAATGACGCGTAAAGTAAGACAATATTCCACAAGCATTTTGATCATAATTGCATGGCGGACACTGTCTCGCCAATCGTATGATATGAGCTTTTGTGTTCCTTTTTACCTTGTTCAGTATTTACAATAAAGCAATTACCTCGCCCCATGCTACTCCCAATCGATGTGAGTCTGTCTATCCAAAGACTTGCAAGGACACTACCTAGATTGTGTTAAGGGAAGTTTAAAATGTTTACAAACACCAGCCCAGCCATGGTCATGCCATCGCTTATGCAATAAGTGTACTTGAATGTGCACTATTGCACGCCAGTACCATTGTACTGTAGACTTGATGGTACCCCTACCGATTCCGAAAGTTACCAAAGTCCGAAAATATTGATCGTAGATTGGGTATCATGACGACTTGTTTGGTGCTTTTGTTTAAACGTATGGCCAGTGTATAAAGTGATGTCCTTTAGACAAATAGATGAGGCTTTTTGATACAACTGAAGAAATTGACAAATTCAATAAAAATGTGGGTATTTTTCAGCAAAAATAAAATCAAATACAACAAGTTAGAAGTTTTAAAAATGCCCTGGGACTGTTAAATTACTTTTGTAAAGGCCCAAAAACAAAACAAAATAACATTCAATAAATTTAAAAAAAAAAAAAAAAAAATATGGCATTTTTTAAAATAATCTCAATGTTAAAATTTAAAAAAAAATGTTCTGTTAAAAATATAGCATTTGTCAAATAAATTACTCATCACGGTCAGCAATTGCCTGGTTAAAATTCGAGAGATCGATAGTTAAGTACAGAAAAGTTCGACTTCGGACCTTAAAACAAATTCGGACTTCAGTAGGAATGCGGACTTGATATAAACAACATGATTGACCTACCTTCAAAAGTTATCCCAATATTGAGAAAAGCTCATTGATTCTCTTTGTTCTCATGTCAACAATAACACCGTAACTTCTGAAACTGGATGCACCAATTTCCAATTTATCTTTGATTTTCATGATATTGAGGCATATGAAAATATTCTAAGGATGCATTTGGATCATTGGTATCAAGTCTATGTGCTTTCTTGGTAAAGTTTGACTCATATTATTGTATTTAAGAAGACTGCTGCATGTAAACAAATGACATTTTCTGGTGTCCACACTGGTAATGGAGAGATGTGTGCAGGGTTTTCAATACACCTTCCTTCTGGGTTAGATCCCACTTAACACAGATTCGACTGTGTACCCCCATACATTAAATGGATCAAACCAAAAGAACACAGTGAACATTAGCTTCCATTCATATGTAAATTGCAAGTAACCAAAATAAACAACAGTAAAAAGTCAGAATATTTTTAAAAAATCATTTCAAATGATAACATAGATTTGAAGTCTAAATCAATCATTGTTTATTGCAAAATACGCATTTTAGCTTGAAAAAACAACAAAATGGCCGACTTGACAAAAACCCGACGAACGGCCCATGGTTCCACGCGGTGAGATTTGTGGACAAAAACACAGATTTGACTCAGTTAGCATCTGAACCGGTTAGTGCAAATTTGTGATCAGAAATTACGCGTGGGTGACATGATTACCTGTGGTCATGAGCTGAAGCCATGAAATATCAGTATAGTTGAAAGCTTAGACTGGCTTGGGGAATTTCCCGGACCGTTTTTTAATCTTCCTTTTTTTCCCGCGGTTCAGACCACCCAGCTGGCTGTACGGAGCTCATTCTCAGCTGGTCTGTCGACGTTGTGTAAGATTAGTATCTTTAATTTTTGTTGTTCCTTTATTCATGAAACGGTAAAAGTAAAACTTGTAAAGGAATATGGCCTAGTAATTACTTTTTTCTGATTAATATAGTGACTGTTTAGGAGTAAAAACAGGAAACCATAAACCATTAGCTGATATTTGGACTTGCCCGAACAGGCACGACTACCCAAAGTTTTACTTGCCCGAAAAAATTCTACTAGTCCCGGGCTATCGGGCAGGCAATTTGTTGCGGCCTGCTGAGATTCCCAAGGGGAGCTTGAAATCAATCTTCTAAAAAGTGCTTAAGGAGAGCTGTAGTGTAGGGGAGCTATCACTCTCACTCTCCTTAAAAGTCAGTCCCTGGGTCTGGCATGTAAAGGTTTGAAGGACAATATGAATATCTCAATAATACACCTGTCAGTTGTATGGCACACTATGCGACCCCCGGGAATGGTGCGTCATTTGTCCAATGTGAGGCGGATTTACCTATACCATGACGCACCCCTGTGTCTCAAATATGACGCACCTTTGCTTACAATGACGGTACTTCAAATACTTTTTGTGACGCACCATTTCTTGATAGTGACGAACCATTTAACTGTCCTAATGACGCACGTCTGGCATGACGAACTGCAAGAACTGAGTGAATTGTCCGAATGATCGGAGGAGCGAAGCATGGGCATCACGGCCCTTTTTGATATCGTACATCGTGGCCTAAAAATATCGCAAATATCGCGATATTCCGATATCATCTGGCTTAAATAAATTCAATTATCACCTCAATATGACATAACACACGACTCTAAACCCTTCTTTACTTAACCTAACCAACTTTACGTTATACTCGGCAAGAATAGATCAAATTTCCAAAAATTACTCGTAAGTTTGACGAAATTCTGAGCATATCACTTAAAAATCAATAAGCGATAACTCCTCCTCGTGACTCTGGAACAAGAAATTCGTTCAAAGTGATCATTACGTCGTGATCATTACGTCAGCTGGGGGGTTTTTAGATTCTCGCCGAACGTGTCAGACGAAAAACTTTACTATATTCAAAGACTTGACGGTAGAGAAAAACCCAATCGCCATATTTAACCAACTTGGAAAATGTTTTTGAAAAAAAAAGGACAGACATAATGACGCGATTTGGTTGGTGTACGTTTTTTATGTTTGAAGGCATTGAGAATGTCAATGTCGAGAGTTGTGTGTTTGTAATGTGATAACAGAAGATTAACAGTGTAAGTGAAAGAGTGAATAAAAACAATTATATATAATGAGACAAAATGTTCTTGCCTTTTCGCTGCCCCACATGTTCCGTTCATATTAGGCATTTCATCTCGTCTTTGGTCGTCTGTCAATTCATTGTCCGTTTAACTTTAGTGTTGTTGTTCACTTTGTTAAAAAAAAAACGACACTAGTGTATGCTGATACACGTAGTCCTTCACACTTGTCAATCACAGGCTGTAATTGAAAGTGAAGATAAAAATGCACACGCAAATGATCTTTTGGGTAGCAAGCATTCCTAATTGCCGTTGCCCTACCAGTACCAGGTCCAGACAAGCTGTTTGGGATCCAAACAATAGCACGAGTTTTGTGAAAGGCGATTGTAAACGCTGTTATTTTTATATCAATCCTAGCATCAACAAAAATAAACATCTTGAAAAATGGGTCTAATGAGACATTTAATCATTACTCAGGGTGGTATTTTTGAAATAGTGAGGATTCGATTAAAAATAATCATTGCAAAGAGCCAAAGTAACAATCCATAGATGTTTCCAGCAGTACGGTAAGTAATAATAACCTAGCCCGGAGTTTGGCGATCGCGCACAAACGCGCACAAAAAAAAAAAAAAAATCACGAATTTTGGGTCTATCACGATTTTGTTGGTCCATCGCGAATTCACGATTTGTAAAAAACACCTTTTAATGTTAATTGCCAATAAACCAAAACACAAACTGATTATTAAATCATATATGAACCGTCGGCGAATGATGACTCATAAAGCTTCCAATTAAGTGCAAATATAGTCAAATGTATAAATAAATCCTAGCAGTCGAAACCTATAGCCCTACTCTAACCTTGATGTTGAACACGGATGACCCGACCTATTTTCAATTGTGAAGTGTCATGATATGGTTCGCTTCGGTGTATTAAACAAGAATATGTTGATGCATGCTAGAAAGCTATCAAGACGCGGTATCGGGTCTTGTTCATTATTGGTTTATCCAAGGGATAATCTCTTCGGAATTAAAAATTCGGACTTGGCCGCCGGTAGAAGGTATTTTCCCGGACGGGAAATCGGTAGGATGCGGAAGAGAGGAAACAGCAACTTCCCACACATCAGGGGCAAGAGTGGAAAAAACCAGTCACGCGATCACGTCATCCGAGACCGGGGCCGGGATTCCCCAATCCCACGTGGAAAGTTAAATTATTCTCGGGGGAGTAGGCAAAGGCATAGCCCGCGTCAGCGCCATTACATTTTGATTCAAATATTTTATTCGGAATAAGAAGGGAAAAAAAAAAAATAACAGGTGATAATGATGGGCTCTTGTAATTTTCAGACGAGAAAAAAGTAAGAAATAGGAGGTCAACTTGTGGAAGTTTGAGCATGGTTTTTGCAAAGACGTTTTCGTGTTCCTGGTTGACTAGTGGGGCAAGAATAAGGAAATGCATTTTCGCGATTTTTGGACTTCAAAAATCGCGCATTTTCGTTGAATTTTAAAATACGGGCCGCGAATTTTGCAGTTTAAATCGCGCAAAACTCCGGTGCCATAATAACCTCATGGTATAATGGATAATTACGCACGCGCGAATAGTCATTACTTGAAATATGAATGAACTAATGAATTGAATATTCAAACAGTAGCATGATTTCCTTGACGTCATTATTTTAAAATATAATAACACGGCAAGGGAAGGCAAGGGGCAAGCGAATCGATACGCACGCAATAGCGGAGTTTAATGAAAGTAGTGAACTATTTTATACCAACAGATGGGATAGTCAAGATGATTTTACCTTTATAATCGGAACACCAATGAAGTTCTGTCATCACAATTATTTCTGGTTCACAGTTCCCCTTCAATTAAGCTAACTTACAGCTCCCCTCAAACTCTCTCCCTTTTCTTCCGCCCAGGCGGCCGAGTTAACCATTTTTTTCATGGGAAAGTCCCTCATGACGGCACTGGGTACCGTGGGCTGACCTTAGATTATGCGCACGAGGACAGGCCAGGGCCAGGTGATGAATTCGGGCCAGCTGTCACACAGAACATGTATACTGTCCAGGTTAAGAGCGAAATATTTGGTACGATGGGCTGACATCGTGGGTTAAATTTGCTGTACATTTGGACGAATTCATGGATGGATCAATCGTCCTCCTCAAAATGAAAGAGGAACATGGCCCTAAAAGTGAAATGACGTACGATTAATACACTGTAGTATTTACACACAGTCATAAATGCGAATATATGATAGATTTGACTGTGTACCGCAACTTGAAATATATAGTGCCCGGAGTATTTTCAGCAAGGTCACCCAAAAACAAGTTTACGAACATGACGAACGAATAAACACGCAATTCATACAGTGGAAATGTGCGAAAGGATCCAATTGGATACACTGCTGAGGCATTGTAAAGAGGACGAGTAGGCATAATATCATACAAAAACGTTCGTATTGAAGGAAGACAGGCATTTACCGAACCAGGTAAAATGACGGACATTAACGCACCTATTTCTCATGTTGTGATGGACCAAAGGCTTGCAATGACGGACCCTGCCGTACAAGAATGTGGTGGTTAATGACCCACCCATGACGCACCTTTCCCGGGTCGCATAGTGCGGCCATACAAGTGACAGGGTATTACGGAAGGAGATATTGAAAATATTTTTTCACTGACTAGTATGGCTTTCTAGATTGTGAAATTTTTTATATCATCACTTTCATACATGAATAGTTTTTAAAATTTTGGTAACATGCTCTGATATACTAATAAAAATGCTAACTACGATGGCCGATGAGTAGCACGAGGTTGCTCTGGTTTTCACTACGATAGCCCCTACTATCTCCTAACTATTTATACCCACAAAAAGATGGATATGATCAAGATATTTACATTATAATCGGAACACACAAGGAAGGTATGTCATCACAATATTTTCTGTTTTGTCTTCCCACCCCCCCTTTTGTCCCTTCAATTAAGCTAAACTTACAGCTCCCCCCTCAACTCTCTCCTTTTTCTTCCGCCCAGGCGGCGAGTTACCCATTTTTTTCATGGAAAGTCCCTCATGACGGCACCTGGGTACCGTGGGCTGCACCTTAGATTATGCCACGTGGCACGCGTGGACAGGCCAGGCCAGGTGATGGAATTAGGGTCAGCGTGTCACAAGAACATGTGATACATGTCCAGTGTGAGACGAATATCTTGGTACGATGGGCTGACATCGGGGTTAATAATTTGCTGGTACATTGGACGCAATAATGGAGGATCAATCGTCCTCCTCAATGAAAGATGGAAACATGGCCCTAAAGGTGAAATGACGTACGATTACACTGTAGTATTTAAACACAGGTAATAAATGCGCATATATGATAGATTTGACTGTGTACCGCAACTTGAAATATTATAGTGCCCGGAGTATTTTCAGCATAGGTCACCAAACAAGTTTTACGAACATGACGAACGAAAAAAAAACGGCAATTATACAGTTGGGAACGTGGCAAAAGGATCCGAATTTGGATACACTGATGAGGCATTGTAAAAGACGGACGAGTCGGGCCTTATATCATACAAGAAACGTCGGATTGAAGGAAGACAGGCATTTACCGAACCCAGGTAAAATGACGGATATTTACGCACCTATTTCTCAATGTTGGGACGGACCAAAGGCTTCAAATGACGGTACCCTGGTCAAGAATGTGGTGTAAATGACCCACCCATGACGCACCGTTCCCGGGGGTCGCATAGACTAGTGCGCCATACAACGACAGGTGTATGAAGGAAGGAGATATTGAAAATATTTTTTTTTTTTCTTTCACGTGGCTAGTTATGGCTTCTCTGATTGTGAATTTTTATATTCATCACTTTCATACATGAAATATTTTTAACATTTTGTGTAATAGACCTATATATACTTTATAAAAATGCAACTACCGATGCGATGAGCTTAGCACGAGGTTGCTCTGGCTGTTTCCACTACGATAGCCCCTACTATCTCCTACAAACCTGAAGAGGCAGTACAGTAAAAAAACAGGATCCACAGTCCACCATATGTGACACAAAGTCAAGAATTTTGGTATACTACAGTCTTCGATGACACGAAATCCGGCATATATGAAAATTGATGTCTTAGAATCCCTACTAGCTCGATTTTAAAAATTACAAACGGGTGCACAGCTCATGCTTAAATCAGTGAAATGTTGGCCCTAAAAGGGCACGAAGTGACCGAAAAATGAAGCTAAACACGTCGCTCCCACTCCATGACTTCCGGGTGTATGTTCATAATTATGGTAAATTCAGCGAAAATAAGCGTGCTCGTGCGTATTATAAAGAAAATAACGGGAACAATCCAGGGGCGACTCAATCGATCTAGTGGGGGGGCGGCGATGCTCTGTTTAAAATTGGGATTTTAACGGTTAAGAAATCCCCGTTTCAAAATATCAGATTTTAACCATGATGGAAAATCAGTCAAGGAAACAACGTGGTATAATATAAAAATAAATTTTAGGACTACATCCAGGGTAAAGATTTAATAAGTGCTGTATTGTACTGATTTGAGCTTGCTTATGCCGCATCGGATCCGCTGCACCCCATCCCGGTTTTCAAATAGAGTAAGGCAAGTAGCGTTGTTGGAGGTAGGTAAGGAATGACGTGCAACGCTACGTGAACGAGCTAAGCGATGAGCCTGCAGTGCACTGCAGTGCAGGTGAAAACGTTCATCATGGGCATGGACAGTGTCATCACTCATGGTAGAACTTAAAGACTCCATTTACTGATTTAGTTTACATATTTTCACCAAAATCTTTTAAAATGACAAAAGGCTACAATATTCATGCATGGAATTGCATTTTGGATTTTCGGCCGATATATGGCCACTCAGCCACGATACATGCATGTATTTCTGTATCCGTGATTTACCATACAATTACAACTTACCCAAGACCACAACATTATTGAATTACCTTACAAGAATACGTAACACGACCATGTTTCTAAGCTAATGCAGTACGCATCGTCCTCATATATCTGTGGAAATATGTCTTTGACCATCTAAGAACACACTGAACCAATTATTTCCATACAATTGTATCAAAAAAGCAAATACTTACTTGAAAATCTCTATGCTCGTTATACCGAGCGAAAATTCCTGCCATCTTCCATGTACAACAACCATGGAGCTTGTACTTCGATTTATCGGTTTTTCTTCTCTCGATCTCGGTGACGCAAATTATCGGATCTTTTTCTTCCATGCTCTTGTAAGCTCCATTGTAAGCCTGCGATGTGGTAGCTTAAACATTCTTGCGCTCCAACAAATTAATTGTTTTCCTCAAGACCGAATTGGTGGCAGTATTCATATTTCCTGGTGGAAACCGGGCGGTCAAGAAGTCCCAATTTTAGACGTCGCCATTGGTTTAAACACGTACAAGTGATGCTTTGACGAAAAATTCCTGAATTTTTTGATATGTTGGTCAGGGAATATTTTCTTATTCTCAAAACCGTTGGAGTTGAAGAATCAACCACTGTAAGGATTGTTTCTGAATTTTTGTATGAACAACGAACGAGGACGAGGTCGTGTGGGTCATGAAAACACTCATGACAGACCAACATTAAACATCCATATTGTTTGTGCTTTGTCACTCCGTATTGCTAGTAATTTCTTTGAATTTTGGGTGAGTTGCATGTTGAATGAGGCGTGGCCTCACCGCCGGGGTGGAACAGGACGGGAGTAGGAAATAAAGCAACCCTCTTTTGACTACTTGAACTTCATGCTTCAATAATAGTGTTTTAAAAGACCTTGGAAGAATTTCTTCTCGGGGGTACTGTCAGACGAGAAAAAGAAACAAATATAAGACCACTGAAAGACTAGAGCTAATTGCGCTCTTGCAGGAGCGCGAAGTTAGGCGGTTTGTGACCGTTGAGTCGAAAACGAGTTGGTCTCATTAAGAGGTCACAGACATGTGCTTTCTCATAAAGATGGTAACCATTCAGATTGCCAAGCGATTTTTAATTTGTTTAGAGCCTGAGAATAAATAATTTAGTTTTTCCTACTGGAATTGCCCCTTTAATTGGTAAATGTGGCATCCTGGGTCAATCTTGATGATACCTTATTTGTGGAGTAGGAATCTGTAGATTCTACTATGCTAGTTTCTAGAGATAAAAAATCTGATATTATTAGCTTAAAACCGAAAATTCTGACTATCTTAGTTTCAGAGATAAAAAATCTTGATATATTTACCTTAAAACAGAAAATGACCTTAAATGACCTTTGACCTCCAAAATAAAAATACCCTCTTGCATACACCAGGTAAAATGAATGCCTCTCTGAAAGTTAAGTCACTGTACTATTTTTGAGTTTTGAGAATAAAAATATTTTGATATTTTAGGAATATTTTTGGTTTTTTGACTCAAAGTTCCCCCTTAATGACCTTTGACCCCCCATGCCGAGCACAACGTTTTTGAAAGGTCTTAAGCTGCTTCATATATCTGAGTCACGGTGACCATGCAATGGTTTTGCATTAGTAATTGAAAGATTTTGTTTAAAATTTTATTGTTTTGTAAATTGAATTTTGACCGGAAGTTCCCTCTTAATGACCCAAATTGACCTCTCGACACCCATAACCTTTTCTAACGGGTCCTCAGCTGCTTCATCATGCATGAGTCACATTACCCCATGCACATGTAAACTGTAGGAGGAGAACATTTTTAAGAAAATACACTTTGACCCCTGTGACCCCTACTTTACCGCTGACCCCAAACAAGCACACTGCATATAGCTTGTTGCCAGTCATTACTCTGAGCGAGTTAGGTCCCAATTAGAGTCAAGCCGTTAAGGAAGAGTAGTGGTTGTAAGACACAGAAGAAAGAAAGCAAGAACTATAGCTAATTGGCGCTCTTGCAAGATCGCGAAGTAGTCGGTTTTGTTACCAGTTGATTCGAAAAGAGTTGGTCGCATGAAGACGGTCACCAATGACATTCTTTCATTCCACAAGATGTACCAGTCGATTTGCCAAGCGATTTTAATTGTTAGATCCTAGAATAAATAATATAGGTAGGTTTCTTGGAATGCCCCCTTTAATTGGTAATGTGGCAATCTGGGTCCAGTCTGTGATGATAGCCTTTAATTTGTGGGAGAAGGAATCTGTAGATTCTACTATTCTTATTTTCTGGAGATAAAATATTCTTGATATTTTATTTACTAAAACAGAAAATGACCTTAAATGCCTTTGACCTCCAAATACAAATCTTGCATACACCAGGTACCATGAATGCATATCTGAAAGTTAAGTCACTGTACTCTGTTTGATTTTTGCTATTAAATTTTTTGAATCTTTTTAGAATATTTTTGATTTTTGACCAAGTTCCCCTTAAATGACCTTTGACCCCATGCCAAGCACAACGGTTTGTGGAGGGTCGTAAGCTGCTTCATATATATGAGTTGCACGTTACTTCACCGTTGCATTAGTAGATTGAAGATTTTTTTGAAAAAATTTGTCAGCTTAAGACCGGAAGTGCCCCCTTAATGATCCCAAACGTGCCCTCTCGACCCATACCTTTTCTGAATGGTTCTCAAGCGCGTCATATGCATGAGTCACGTTAACCATTCCATGTAAACTGTAGGAGGAGATACATTTTAAAGAAAATCACACTTTTGACCCCTGTGACCCCACTGCCTCTCTGACCCCAAACAAACACACTGCATATAGCTTGTGCCATTTCATTACTCTGAACGAGTTAGGTCATTAGAGGTCAAAAGGACATCCTTCACGGAGGCGTAGTGGTTGTCAGAACGCAGCCCGAATACCGCAAGAAAGACCTCAAGAAACAGCAGAAAACAATAAGTTAGGCGAAACCCTAACTTAATAAAGCAAGAAAGAAACAACGGCAAGACAACAATAAGTTTTATGCGAAACGCCTAACTTAAACTAAAAGAAAAGAAAACAAAACAGAAAAAAACCAAAAAATAACTTGAACACAACAAATCAAAACACACAAAACAAAAATAAAACAAAGAAATAACCCAAAAAACCCACACCACCCGCAAAAAACTCTCAGAACCCCTCCCACCTCTCCCCCCACCGGGGCACGCAGCTTTTTGAAGGAGGGGGGGGGATGTGCGGGGCCTACTTTCAGCGTGCACGTTGGTATCTCTGGGGGCTTGGGAACTGATTTTTTTCTCTCAAAGTAGGTCTTTAGATGGAACTGAATTTTTGGAAATCGCAGAGCTAAAATTTTGTTGAAAAAAGGGGGCCGCTTACAGGCTGACTCAGAGATGTTGAAATATATATTATTTTGCAAATTAATTAACATTACGAAGTGTTTCGGTTTCGGGTAGCCGTATACGTAGCCGTATCCGGCGACCATAACCCCAGGGTTCGGTAGCCGATAGGGAACATAGCCCGGGAGTGTTTTCGGTAGCCGTACGCAACATCCTTAAGGTCCATCGTCAAATACCAACACTATTTCAAAAAGCGCAAGCCGGGGAATGAGATATTTGGTTCTTGTGTGGTGCAAGTTGACTTCCCGATTCGACTTCAAAATCCTCTTCATGAAAAACAATATGTATGGATAGACCACACAACGACAGACAGAATTACAATGAAATTGTTTAAAATAATTATACCTACTCTTTATCCAAAGAATTAGACTTGCACTTTTTTGTATAATAACAAGTATGATTTGTTAGTGCATGGTTCGCTCAAACCACGGAAACAAAGCACAAAGAACTGTGGGGCGGATTTACTAATTTGCATATACACATATCAAAAACAGTATCAATTGAGTGAATCGATGGGTAACTTGCTTCGTGCAAGCTTAACTAAATTTTGAAGTTATTTTCCCTAAAACAAATAATATTTTAACGAAATAAAATCTTAATTTGAAGCAGTTTTAATTTGGGGAACATCTCGTACATGTCAGATTTCTCCTACTTGTAAAAACTACAACTTGGGCGGGCTTCGCCAAGAAACAAAAAAAAAACACTACAGAATAAAGTTATAACGATTTAACACAAGCGATATGTTGTATTTTCTAAGCAACCATAACTCGCTCGTTCGAGAATTTAATCAAGAAATACAGCGATGAGCGATGAGTAATTAGAGCTAACCCGCCCATTAAAAATCTCTCCGTTTTTATTGTCATTTAAAAGTACGTTTTCTGAAGCGCGATCTTAGTTTGTGCTGGGAATATGCATGGATATGAATCAAAAGTAAAGATGTACTGTCTCAGGTCTATACTGTACTGACCCTAGTATAGTCCGACCTGTTTTGAATCTGAATAAGCTGAATTTAGTGGTGGGATTATAAATGAATCTCCCCCCTAACAGGAACACACAACATCACATCTCTTCTCATGCCGAGCTCACACTTATTGTCCACTATTTTGAAGTGTCCAAAATGAGGTGTGTGACACAAGACCTGTAATGAACTGAAGCAAATGAATCGTCATTATTTTCCTAAATTTTTGTAAAGAAAATCAAAGAATGTACTACCAAAACAGTAAATGATTGTAAGACAAATGCATGTAATTACGACTGCCTTCCAGCTAAAAACTATTTTCCCTAATATTCTTCAAATTCTTTCAAACTGGGGGTGGGATTAGAATCGAGCAGTGGACTATGCCAGTTGTCCCAAGAGACCATTTTTGTTCAACTTCGGTCATTTATAATCGTAACAGGTATCTGTCCCGGTAAGTAAGTATAAGCTGTCCTGTTGCAAACCTATTACAACCGATCACTTCTGAATACTTTTTGATTTAATGAAGCAGCTATTTTGAATTTTCAATTTGAAAGAGCCGGGAATCAAACCATTTGCGTATTTTGAAATGAAAAGGCTTTGAAATCGTGACCTTTGAAAATCGGCAGTGAATGGACTCGCAACAGCTATAATCTTTGTAAAATCAATGGAGTGTGGCGAGTTACCATCATTGCAGATAGGCCACATTTATTTTTGATTTTACTTTCTTTCAAATTCCTGCCTAATAAGATTTCCTTTTTAGTCCTGTAGGCCTTTGTGGTAAGATATTGTGGTTAATAACATTGGGTCTATGTAGACCTATCGGCGAGTTTTGTGTATAGTAAACTTTCTATGTTGATAATCAATGGCCCTAACCTGATGAAACACTGAAATATGCCTAAGCTAAATGTTAGTGAGGTGAGTAGAGTAAATGTATCAGGGACAGTCACGGTAATTTTTCCCCTCATTTCTATAGTTGACCACTCAATAATTGCAATACCTTTTATCCTTCTCGTTTATCGTGTCTTTACTGGGTCGCCCAACGTTCCCCATGTCTTTTGTCCCCTGATCTGTTAAAAAAACATAATTGTCAATGTCCTCTTCCTGTTATCGTCCCTGTCCTGTCTTGTCTTGTCATTTCTGGTCCATGTAGTTTAAATTATTAATCAATCATTGTATATTTTAGTGGGGTCTGCGCAAAGTCCATCAGACTATTATTATGGCCCTCCCGCATTTGATATCATGCATTTCAACATTCTGTAGATTATTTTTCCCCCTCTAATATGTCAATATTTTATTCAATAATCACAGTACAATAAATTGTATCATTATGTAAGTATGGCTGATGATTATGCTAATAAAACTAATTTGAATTTGAAAAATTGAATTGATGTAACATGGATGTTCTGTCAGCGTACAATGGAATAGGGTTAAACATACTTATTTTTTGTTGTAGCCTTTTTTCAATCCAATAATTCTATCGATATTATCCTTGGTAAGTAGCCTCTTCTCCATGCTAATGAACGGCTTGGTCACATGTTTGGAAGATCGGTCGTGGGAACTTACACTATATGATGTTTTTATGTGCTTACATAAATTTTGTCGCTTTTAAACATTTGTTGAATTCCTGGGCCAGTGAAATTCCCAGTCCGACTCCCAACCATGCAGCATCCGTGCTTGGTAGTTCACGTGGGTGGGAAGGTTAGAGTGATAACTATTCCATATTTTTTAGAAATTGCAAATATGTGCCAATTACAATGTTTAATCCCGGTTTTTCGGTTCAGGCATAAACAACTTCACAATGAAAAATAGGCCTAGAGCGTCCATATAGTTCCCTTTTTGCTTTTTTAATTTGATGGTTGATTGTTTCTCAAATTTTTGAAGACACACTTCGTGTCAAGAAAATGTACCATATCATCACTAAATAGAAAAATAATCTTAAAATGTGAAAAAGTGTGAAAATCGCAGCCGCTGCCCCATAGTTAGTGCCTAAATCATTTGTAAAAGCTAGGCGCGAGGAAGCCTGAAACATTTAAAGGGTGCAATAAGAGTTTCAAATAACATGTGTCCCCTAAAAATAGAAAATGCGTTTTTTTTTGCCCGTATGTAAAGCTTCCCATCAAAATATCCCCACCAGAAAGTATTGATGGCCCCTTTTAGAAATGTTTCTTCTTTGGTACATAATTGTGAATGTCTAATTTCGCATAGGCAAATAAATTCATCCTATGTTTTTTAATGGAAATTAAGCAAGACATAAATCAACCCTTTACTCTCTTGTTAAACATTCTGTTCTGTTCAAATACAGGGTAGAAATCTATTGAGTGTCTACTTTATATTACATTACTGATATGACACAATATCTGGGTGCCACACAATCTCCTCGTTGCACCTTTACAACTATTTTTTTGGGCCTAATATTATTAAACTCATTTTACCTAAGATTATTCAGTGTTGGCATCATGATGTAAATGGGCCCGTCGACTTTTCTTTAAAATTTGATACTAGTATTTCATTAGTGCTGATAACAAATCTGAAATACAAAAAATGGTTTTACCATATTCGTTTTTTGAGAAAAAAGAGTTTAAAAAGTACTTTTTGCTCAAAACTACATTATTACCACGCAACTCTATGGGAAAATCTATGCATCGATACTAACATGCCCAAAAGATATTTCTTTTTGGGCATGTTGATTCGAACGTTTTTCTGATTTTCTACATATTTTTAGGTCTAAGTTGCATACTTGAACAAAAACGAATAAAAAAAATGGTGTCACCATTAGTTTTTCCTGAAAACCGCGCCGAAACCGGTCATTTTTAGAGGGATTTTTGGATGAAATTCACCTCTTCACTAAGTCGCTGCGTCTCGCGTAATTTTACGCCTATATGTCACGCAGCAAAACAAAAATGGGTGCGTGAAATGCGAGACGCGTAATTAATCAGCCGCGTTCTTAGACAAGTCTAGCACCATCAGAGTCTACGCGATTGCGAACGCTTTACAATTCGCCGTAAAAGCATATGTCGGAAAATCGCTCATGAATTTTTGCGACGCTAAAACGAATGCACGCTTGCTCAATGCTCATCTCCGAGTTTATTAAGTCGGCTGCGCGTACTCCTTAGAACCAAATCATAATGCCACACCATAAAACCCATTTGTTGTTTTAAACGGTCGTTTTTGTGGTCCATTAAATTGTAAAAATCCTGAATAAAATCAGACTTGTGAAATAAGGTCGGTATTCTTTTCTCATCTGCAAAAACACTGGGTCATTCGTAAGAAGACAAGCAAACATTTTTTTTGTTTAAGGAGGCTGGACACGTTAGCTCCGCGCACGATCTGGCACGTTCCAAGTTGGATTTTCCAACAAAAATGCTTGCGGGTGGCGTTCTGAGTGGGACTCGCGCGTAAAATCAGCAGCTGGGCCGTGCAAAGGCGTCTACTGCGCAACTAAAACTATAAAGCGCGAGAGATTTTCCTGACGTGACGGTCAACTAACAATGCCAAGATACTCCATTCCACACCCTCTCAGGAAAAAAACGGGAAAATTATCCAAAGGGACACTGAATAATAATGGTGAAATGTAGGTTTTTTATATTTCCCCACGAGGCTTACGAACGTATGGTTTTACAATGTACTTTTTTTTTAGTTTGAAAACCATTGTAGGAATAGAATCCAATATTTTTTTTATAGTGTTTTCCCCCTCTGTAACTTTTTATCTAATTAGAGACCCTAGGTCGGCCTGCTCGTGGGTCACAACCACCCCACTCAAATTGATAGAATTTTCTAAGTTACATTTTAAAAAGCCAGATTCTTTATATTAATATACGTCTCATAGTTTAATAGTATGTGGGGCCAAATTTACGTGCGAAATGTACCTACTCTGGAAGAATTTTCTGTTTTCCGTTTTAACGGATAGATGACAACAACAGTGGCCTATGGCGGCATCCATCACGATCGACTTTACTTGGAAAATAACCTTTTCCTCAAGGATGGTAACTATAAAAAACAAAATGAAGTGTTTTTTTTTTTTTTTTTTTTTTTTTTAAATTTGAAAGTGCAACCCACACGTAAAAAACCCGCTATTAAACCAGGCGGGAAGTCTAGAATTAAGGCGATACATAGGGCCTAATTCCGTTCTTGAGGTCGCTTTTGTCAAATTTTTACCTAAGAAGCTATATTTAGCAAATTTAGTTCCTGCGCCTACTTTGCGAAATGAAAAGAATTGATCAGGTCCACCATTCCCAAATTTATTCGGATTCGGGCCGCACATCCCCACCCAAAACAGTTAACCCTTCCCTCAGCGCTACTTCCCCTCCTGTCCTCCCCCCTTCCTCCGAAAATAAATTCCAAAGACTTAAAGTTAAATGTAAGTTTCCATCAGACTAATAGTAACGGGAATAACATGAAAAGACATACTAATTGATATTATTTGAATTTCAAAGCATTTTTGTGTTACAAGTTTTTGGTTCCTTGGAATGAGAGATTTGCATTTTTGCCCTCTAAATTAAACGGCGTCGGTGCAATTTACAATAAATGACACGAATTTATTATAGTCTTGTGTTGTGTTGTTAGAAAGTTCCATAAACTGTACAGTATTTTTAACGGGGGTGCATCATACTTTCCTTGTTTTAAACTGTATTTTGTTCAAATGCTTCGCTCCATTGTTCCCCCAATTTCTTGGCACCATCGCTTTGCCTACTTGTGTAAAAGGCGCTATATAAATCTCATTATTATTATTATTCTCCCCTCATTTATAAGGCAAACCTATTATGAGTAATAGGACATTGCTCTACTTATGAAATGTGTGATCGATACGCGCGAGAGTATTAGAAGCGTTGATAACGCGTAACCTATGTTGCGGTGTGACGCTCTAGAATGCACTAACAGTTTTCTCACAATTTTGAAACAGAAAAACTGCTATTTTGTTACATTTATTGAGAAAGTGTTCGGTGACCCCATATATTTTCTTTCTTAAAATCGAAAGCTTCTAATAGTGCGCCAACTTTTATTAAAATTCCATCAAAATTTCGAGTAGAAATTTTTTTTATATTAAAAATGTCTGTCGTAAAAATCAATTTCCATAGTTTGTGTACTAACTTTTGATCAAAATGGCAAAAAATAGGTATTTTGAATCAGTATTTATGAAAAACGATGTCGGGGTGACCCCCCATTTTTTTATTTTGGATTGTTTTGTACCATCGATAGAAGTTTGTTCACCGAGTTTCAATGAAAATTTCGGACAGAATCTATCGTGGTCCTAAGCCCCCCTTAATTTATTATTTCTTTGCTCTTGTGGACAATTCATAAATAATTAATTTGGCCAGGTAAATAAAGAGAGAAAGAGAAAGAATGTTTATGGTCATTGCAGTGTCTGTGTTTTACTTTGTATGCGCTTTGTACCTTAGGATAAAAGCTTTTACAAAACACTTGTATTGTTCTAATGAATTTCCTTTAATAAAAGAATAAATGTTGCTCTAAAAATAGCTCATGGAATTCGTTCATGGTTCTCGTTTGAAGAACGGTTTTATATGGAATACAACAAAATAAGTCGCAACTCATTTCTGGTGTTTGAATTTTCAATAAGGCTACATATGTTTAAAAAAGTAGCATACATTAAAAAAAAATACCCTCGGCAACAGTCATAATGTGTAACATATCCTATGGACGGGAGTTGCAACAGCCCCATCCCGAGCCACAATATTTTCCTTCTGATCAACATCTATGGTAATTATTTTGGCACCAATGGCTGGGCTAGGGATCGCCCAAGTCAGCAACTATTGATACTATTTCCCTAACTAAAGTCCCAATTCCTAATTTCACATTTATACTGATCACACCTTTGCTAATATCACGAATTTTGCTTTCTTGCTTCATGTGGCGATTTACTTTGGTCTACGTTCGTCACGCATGACTGTGTCCGGCTTATATAACCGCTCCGTAGCCGTATACGGCACCTAACCACAGGGCCCTGTTGGTTTATAGCCGTATACGGCTATCGGAACCTTGGGGGGTTTAGGGAGCCGATACGGATACGGAAAACACTCCCTTAAAAATAGTCATCTAAAAATAAAAGATGTAACCGAAAATGCCTTAATTCCAACGTTGAGTGGAATGGTTTTTCGTTTTTTGCAGTAAACATTATGCGCAGTCTAACACTGCCAAGGATACCGTGTATAACGCAAATTCCGGATCCGGAATTTATAACATGTTGTGATTTTCTATAGGAAGGGCTCGATTGGGGGTAGTTTTATTTCCACACCAGTGATTAGTATATGACAAGCAGTTATGTTATGCAAAAACACGATTTGTGTCACGGAAAAATCATAGTGATGAAGAAACTCGATTTTAGCTTAGTAGTTATTCACACAGTGATATCGTAACCGCTTTTTCAAGCCAGAGGGGGGCACTTTCCCCCTGCCCCCCCCAACGAACGGTACACCACTGATCATTGCCAAATAAATACAAATTTGCTTGACATGAATGGCAAAAAAAAAAAACGGTCTAAAAAAATTCCCTGAAGCTCTGATTGGTGGTGATTTGCGGCTAAATTTGAGTTAAAAATAACTATCTCAATTATGTTTGTACTTGATTTGAGAAAAGGCATATGTAGCTACATATTGAAACCTAACAAGATGATGTTTGTTGTCTTAATTACAACCCACCCCCCTCCCTCTCTTCGGTCGGTGAGTAGTAGAAAAAACCTTTGGTTAGACGAGGGTTAAATGGTTGGCATCAATATTAACACCATTTTTCAGTATTGAATAGGGTTTTGCAATATGCATTTATTGCTTCTTTCCCTCAAACGTAACGTTGTTTCCAACAGGTACTGGATTACAAGTGCCATGCTCTCAATATGTTAGAGATGATACACAAAAGAATAAAATCGGGACAAGCACCATTAAAACATAATTTACGGAGCATACTATTTTACGGAGCATGACTTATAACTATATAACATGAACTGTAAAATACAGAAAAATTGAATGATGAAACTTTGTAAAAGCTTGTTGGCAGAATGGATCCCAGGATATTCCTTTATTTTTGCATGTCAACTTTTAGTATAGGCCTAATATATATCGTTAAATTGAAAATTGATAATTGTGTAAAAGTTCAAAGTATTTTATTGACATTCACCCAACATATAGATAGTCAAATTATTATACAATTCATAAAAAAAGAAAAAGGTTGTTTTTTTGTTTTAAAACTTAAAATAAGACATTATAAAATAATTTGTAATTATTAGAAAATTTAACCTGATTGTCAGGTCAGGTTTCTTTGAGACCTGCTAATGGTATCCTGGTAACCAGTACTACCGTCCCAGGGCTGAGTTGTCAAGGCGGATAAACGACTCCCCCATAGGATTTGTTTAAGGAATCTGATGAGGAGGGTAGCTGCTTGGAGAAGATCTACCTACAAGGCGTTCAGCTCTGGAGAGCTAGAGCTAATGGCGGCCATCCAGATATGCTGCGTGCATGTTGGGCAAAAAAGTGCCCAAAGGCTAGGTCCACCGCCGATATTTCTGTGGAGTGAGGTCCGAAAGGGCATCCGGTTCAATTATTCTTTTGCTCCAATCAAATCCTTCACACAGGCAGTATTGCTGAGTGTGAGGTGGATCCGGTCACCCGGCGTTTCCGGGGACAAAACCGGAATTTAAAACTTTGGTCTAACTAACTAACTAATAACTAACTTAATAAGGACCAGTTATTAGAGGCCATATTCAAAACAGATTTAACAACAATTAATAACTGTCAAATATTATCATATTCATTGACCACCATTATGAGAATGAAATGTCAATTATCTGACAAATTATTGGTGTCAAAGTTTCATCGATAAAACATTTGATGCTCATGAGAATTCGAATAGAAGTTACAATTAGTGATGCTGGAAATACATTGAAGATAATTCCAAAATTACAAAATAGGCCTACTGTATTTTGTACTAGTATTCACTGCTAAATTGCATGGTTATTTTTTATACAACGGCCGGGAAGAATCGACAGCTATGACGTGACACCCCCCCCCCACCCACGGCCTTGGATAAAATATACACATATAGCTTTTATTTTTTCAATAAATATTTCCAAAATTGCAGCAAACGGTTGAGAACTCGTGAGATAGAGTTACATTACCTGCAGATTAAATCTTCAATATAGTCTCAAGACCACTTTATGACATGACAGCGTAACTAAATTTTATTGAGTTATTGTAAATAAATCTTAACCGGCCGCCGACCCCCCGACCACAATTTACTTAATTTTTTCTGGAGTAATGTTGCGAATTACTTTTTTCATGCAATCTAAACACAATTCTGTCAAGAAGATTTCATAATTACTATTTTTACCGTAATTGTGCCGTCGGATAATATCATAATAAGGCCTACTTATTACGAAAACGACAAGGGACATTTCCAAACAAAATAAAAAAATTTACGAAGTTTACCATTTTCTTAGCAATCTAGCAATAAGAGTATTCAGTCTCCCTATTTCCCTAACAACAAATTTTACAACTAATACAAATGGAATAAGTTCTAGACACTGAAATACTAAGTTCTGACCGCAGAGCTCGCAACGCGCATTTATCTCCGTACTTCATTTAGTAACACCACAGGACTTCAAGCCATTGGTTTCACTTCAGATTGGAAGCAGTGTGTTTCAAGAAGGGCCTTGAGTGATTGCGCATCGAATTTCCGTGACCGTTCCCTGATGACCCACACGAAACGTGAAGACGCTACCGATGTCCCCACCCTCTCACTTTTCTGGTTTCGGAGGAATTTCGCACAGTACAGTGACATCCCTGAATGATTGGAGCAAGGAAAGTTACAGTGAATAATTTTATGTTGTTGTATCTTACGGATGTGTGCAGCACTGCAGGCAGGGTTTAGTGTGTTCTGCACTTAATTTCAGATAGGATTACGGAACGATTTCGTAACTGTTATCACAGTTTGTGTAATTGTACGAAGTAGGTCAAATGATCTTTTAGTATTATGCGTATTTTACAGTTATCTCTGTTTATGAATTTCAGATTGTCAATCAATCATGTCAATTTGTTTACTCACTCAGTTCAGACTGATCGCGACGGTGAATACAATGATTGAATACACCGTCCTTGACATTCGTCATTTGAAAGTGAGGTCACGGCGGGATTCGTGATCCCGGTGACCGTGTATCGCAAGCCATAAAGGCCATAACGTATTGCCGCAACGCGTTGCGAGAAAGTAGCAACGCGTTGCGACATTTCGGCAATGCGTTGCGGTGTAGGGCCAAAATCATGAATTTCTGTGACTTCAAAAAATAGACCCGCAACGGGTTGCTAGATACTTTGCAACGCGTTGCAAACCTTCACAACGCGTTGCGAGCTTCACGACGCGTTGCAAGCTTCACAACGCGTTGCGAAGGACCACAAGCCATAAGCAGGGGCGGATCCAGGAATTCTCAATAGAGGGGGCGCCCAATTTTTTGGCTCGCTGCGCTCGTCGGGCAGACCCATTTTTTTTTTTTCCGTTGGTTCGAAATTCTTAAGTTACGGGGGGATTCTTTGTTAAGCATTAAAAAACATAACAAATAAGTATAGTAACATATACTGCGTTGGCCTGGGTGCCCACAAAAAGGCATTCTTCTTGATTTACATGGCGCCTGATGCCCTGCACCGCCATTCTTAGATATATACAGGGCGCCCTGTATGGCAAAACTTAAGGTCATTTTTCTAGATCTACAGGGCGCCTGATGCCCTATATGCGGCGCCCGGCGCCATGTGCTCTGCAAAAAATAGAGGGGGCGCGCGCCGGGTGCGCCCCCCTCTAAATCCGCCCCTGATAAGGGTCATAACGTATTGCCGCAACGCGCTGTGAGAAAGTCACAACGCGTTGCGACATTTCGGCAACGCGTTGCGGTGTCGGCCAATTAAAATCATGAATTTCTGTGACGTATTTCAAAAATATAAATCTCACAACGCGTTGCGACCTTCACAACGCGTTGTAAACTTCATGAAGCTCGCAACGCGTTGTGAAGGCTTGCAACATGTTGTGAAGGCCATAAGAGTCATAACGTATTGCTGCAACGCGTTGTGGATCTATTTTTTGAAATACGTCACAGAAATGCATGATTTTGATTGGCCGACGCCGCAACGCGTTGCCAAAATGTCGTTGCTACTTTCTCACAACGCGTTGCGGCAATACGTTATGACCCTTATGGCTTGCGAACCTTCGTAAGGCGTTGTGAAGGTCGAAACGCGTTGTGAAGGTCGAAACTCTTTGTGAAGGTCGCAACGCGTTGTGAAGGTCGCAACGCGTTGTGAAGGCTTGCAACGCATTGTGAATTTCAACAACGCGTTGCTAGATACCTTGCAACGCGTTGTGGGTCTAATTTTTGAAATACGTCACAGAAATTTGTCATTCTAATAGGCCGACGCCGCAACGCGTTGCTACTTTCTCGCAACGTGTTGCCAAAATGTCGCAACGCGTTGCGGCAATACGTTATGGCCTTTATGGCTTGCGATAACCGTGTACTGTACAATGATATGGAAAGAATTTTGTATTGTGCCAACACCCTATTCGGCAGTTTTAGAATAAACTGCATCTTGAAGTAGGTGGTGGCAGAATTCATCCTAACAACATGAACAAGATAATGATAGTCCACCGGAGCCATAGTCTATCATTCATAGTCCGGGCTCCATAGACGACAATGGAAGTGTGAAACTATAGCCGGGAGCAGACTGACATCACATCGCGGTGAAAACAAAGCCAGGGAATCCCCGAATCGTGATGAAAACAAACTCAACTGCAGGCGCAAATTGCGTCTTTATATCCGGGAGCGGACATCTGGGAGTTAAACAAAATCTGCTTGGCAACGGCATGGTAACAACGTGCGTAATTCGATGCGCGCTGCCCGCATAGTGTCATACGATGTGCAGTGAACTTAAAGAAGCAATTTGCGCAGTTTGTTTTCACCGCGACTCGGGGAATCCCTGGGCTTCCCCTTTGTCTTCACCGCGATGTGACGTCAGCCCGCTCCCAGCTATTACTTAAGTTCACTGCACATCGTATGATACTATGCGTGCAGCGCGCAACAAATCACGCACATTGTTGCCATGCGGCATGCCGTTGCCATGCAGATTTTGCTGAACTCCCGGATGTCCGCTCCCAGGTCTATACTGCGCCATAATTTCTTGGACATGCACGCATGTATAACAAGTGCACACATTGATTGTTGTGTGTACTGTGACTGTGTCTACGAGTACGTGCAACACGATGGTGCCCCGTTTTGGTGGGGAAGCGGGCATACGCGTTCTAAAACTGTCCAAGACATATGAGCCAGAGTGTATGGCACTATGGGTAATGGTGAAGATTATAGTCGTCAACTGAACTACTGTGGTCTGTGCTGAATTGAGACGAGCACCCTCTATAGGCCGAGAGTCTTGGCTAGATGCTAGTCTTACCATTGGTGTCGCATGAAATAGAATCTATGAAAGCTATAGTGTAATGATTTAATGAAGCTATATGAAGGCTTGAAGCTTGCTCTACAGGGCATTTTGTGATCCACTCTCACCTTGTCCCCCACCCATTAAAAAAGTTGAGATTTTATACACCTGCGGCATTGCCATGCATGCACTCTAAGTAGTATGCCTATCTTAATGCAAATTCTATCCTAACTCCTGGAAGAAATCGTATTTTTGTTTTTCTGTCCTGTGAAACAGACAAATGACAACACATTGGCCTATGCCGCACCGTTATAAAATCCTTTTGCCATGACCATCAAAATGCAAACCCTTCAAGGTACAATCAACTGGAATTTTGGAAATAACCTTATTCTCATGCATATCTGATTGAACCATAACAAAAACAATGACGTGCTTGGATCACAAAATATACTTTATTGAAAAGGGGCAATTTTACACACAATTGGTTTGATCTGTGTGGGTGCCAAGATACTGGGAGAAAGGTCAGTCCTTGTGAGTGGGCAGATACTCCAGATTATGTGTGTTTGCACTAGTTGTTATGTACTATAAACATGATTAAATTTTGAAGATTTTCAAAAGTTTTCTGCTTAGTAAACTGAAGTCTAATAATTTTAATCATTATTTTTACATAATTTGATGAGTATGTTTGTTTGGGGCTCCATTCTCCTTCAATCTCATGTTAATTTTGAAAAAGTTCAAATGTCATTTCCCCCATGAGATGGTTTCAAATACCTAAGAATTATGTTGCATGGTGTAAATAGTGTATGATTTGAATTCAATTGATTATTCATGTGTGGTATTAAAAAAATGCCTTCCTCTGATGGCCTTTTAGAGTCCCTCGGAAGGCATCTTTTGGATCATGCCATTGGGGTAAATTGCAGAAAAGCCTATTGCACGTTTTTTCTAACTTCTAAAATGTTTAAGCACAAATGACATTATAAGGAAATGTAAAAGCCTGATTTGTTTTGTCCTCTATGAACTTCCTATGAAATTATAATGCAGGTTTTTCATAAAACAATGGTGGCCATTTTGAAATTGGCAGTATGTGCTATTGTGCAGCTTTTTGTGGTGGAAACACAAAGAATCCTAGTCAGGAGACGATCTATTTATCTATCTATCTATACAAGCATTTATTATTGCTCTACAAAGAACAGCGCTTTACACAATAAGAAAACATATAAAGGCAGCAAGCATCAAATCATCAACAAATTCAACATGAGAATGATGATCCCCCTTTAAGATGATATGTATGGGAAAATTGATTACCAGGTGGGTGCAACAAACCAAAAATATCTGGTGATCTCAGCTCATGGACTACATGTTTTGATCAGTAAAATATCACTCGATTCATTCATCCACATTGCTTAAATTACTTTCTTTGCAAGGAATTCTAATATGCCCAAACAAAGTAATTTACAAGAATATTTTGAATGCAATATGAATTTTTTCCCCTTGTAGAATTCCAGTATTTTGAAGGCTGAGGAACTGTACACATGCACATCTATCTGTGACTAACCTAAAGAAACAAGTTGATAAGAGTATTGGGTACAGGCAGCACAGAGAGGGCACAATGTCTTGGAGGCTTCAACTTGAAGATGGCCTGGCTGCTGACTTTGACACAAATCTCAGCGGGCTGGGAACCGAATTGGGAACAGGTGCTTACAACATGAGGTATGTTCTGTGTGTTGTATATTAGAATCTAGTTGGAGATAAAAATCTGTAGCATCCTACTGTGAAATTTGAGGGTAAAATGTGCACCTCTAGTTTACTTAATTTGTGCCCTTATTACATCACAGATAACTGATCTTTACTGTTAAATCCTAATTATAGACTGATATTATCTGAAGGGTGTGCTTTATTTTAACTGTCATAATTAAAACAGCAACATATAAACCTACCACCACCACCACCACCTTTTCCAAGAAACTATACTCTGTCCAGCTCGAAGTATGAAGTAACAACGCAGACGTATACATTGTACCGACTTTCAGCGTGCGCGAAGGCAAAGTACAAGCACACTGTAACTGAAAGGCGGCACTGGGTATACGCGTGCGTCATACTTCAGACAAGACAAAGTATAGTCCATGATCATGCTTCATCCTTGTAAGTGTTTTTTGATAAGGAGTGTCAGCTAGGTAAGACAGCGTTCAAGCTTTGACTTACGTTTAGCGGACACGGGTGTGAAAAAAATATTTAGGGGTGAAAACAGTCAAAATTCTTGATTACTTAAATGTTCCTAAGGGTAAAATGTCATATATTTTCAGATTTGGGCACTTAAAACCCCATATTTTTCAATGATTTTGAGAAAAATTCAGTTTTTTGGCCAATTTTAGCCAAAAAAGGCCGTTTTCGGGTGACAAAAATTTTGACTTGCTAATTTACTGTGAGTGTATGAACATGAAAACTACCTAGTAGTGACTAATTCTTTATGCTAATCATGTGACAGGGGTTCATTTGTAATATTCAAATCATTAAATGGGATCAATCTATTTCTTTATTTTTGTAACAGGGTTAGAAAGTCAGCGGTCAGGGTGACAATTGATTTGGGAAAAAATGCAATTTTCGCCCAATTTTGTGATTGAAAAAGCCATAACTCCTCAATGGTATGAGCTATGGTGATGCTTCTTGTGTCTTTTTGTTCAGTACTTCAATAGCTAAATAGTGATATAAAACTTGACTAAGTTGAATGTACTGAAAAAAAATAAAGTAGTAATATGTTACCCCTACCCAACAGCAGCGCGGAAGTCAGCCCCCATAATCCTTTGCGCGCAAACCATATTATCGACTGGTGAAGTCCGTGTTGACCCCATTTCTTAGTTTGTCACCGTGGAGGTAACATAAAGTCAAGTGTACACACAACCTAGCCTACGCTACGCTACAGAGTACAGTGTCATGAACAGTACGTCACGAAATCAATATTAAGTACGTCCTGCACCTGAATTTGAAATTATCAAGACCCTTTTTATTCAAGTCCAAAAGAAAACAAACAAAAGTCCGATATGCCAAGACACGATGGTACAAATCTAAAATCCATGCCTAGACTCAGTCACCTTCCCTGGTTGCCGTCCATTCTCATGCAGTTTTTTATCGAGTTCTTACCAAATGTGCCAACAAATAGTTTACAAATAAGTAAAAATGCTGGATAGATTCACTGAAACTTGTAATTACTAGAAATTTATCTTTAGAGGTAGGGAATCATGCGGCTAAAGTATTACGAAAGTACGAATCGAATTGTCAACACAAAGCTGATACCGGCTTGTGACGTAGTCATGTAACTTTGTAAGTAGTCTCATATTACGCCCCGCTGTTCTAGTCATGCCGCTAGCGGACGTTGCACCCAATTCCTATTTGCTCAATCATACGTTATAAATGCCCTACAGTGGTAACAGTTGGTTTTGGCTGGTTTGAAGAATTTCTCAAGATGAGTAATAAATATGGAAAATACTCTTTTAAAAATTTTGGCGCATAGCAATCGAGAACCATTTCTTGATCGTTCATAACTATCCGTTAGAAATTGAGGCCGCTAGACTTAAGCGCAGCTCTCGATAATCTACAAGGAACGTTTGTTTGTTTGAAGTATGATTATACGTGTTATTTCTATGAGAGGTTCCCTGGCCCGCGGCACGGCAAAACGAACTTGTAGGCGAAAAGGTACTTGGGAAGGTCTTCTGAGCCGCTGTTTCCCCTACCCCTAACATTTCGGAGGTGTGAAAAAAAAAGGCCCTTCACAAAAAAATAAGTCCTTCAAAACTGAGGTTTAGCTGAATAGTGGTCGAACAAGTACCCTTTACGAAGCCCATATTTCTGAACGGGAACAATGGAACCAACTTATTCCTCTTCACAAAATTCCTTTTTAGAAAGTACTTACAGTTTCCTAATGTTTCCAGCAACAGTAGTAAAGCAAGTAGCAATTCTTGAATAGTAACTATGGCGAATTGTTAGGGTAACATGCCGAAAATGCAATTAATACTACTCAATGTACTGGCCCAAGTGCCAGTCTCACGTTGATCAATGTGGTTGCTACTGCTTTCGTTTACCATCCGGGAACGCGCTGTCAAAATTTGCATTTGAATGTGAGCATATGCAAATCGTATTGTTGTTGCTGTGCAGAGTTAAAATTAGCATCCAGGCACGTTGGCACAACAAAGTTGCGATGCAGGCGCCGCCATTGCAAATACAATTTTTTTTTTTTTTCAAACGAAAATTTGTAAACAATTAGAGTACACATCTTTCTAAATTCTTTTAAATCTTAACGTAACACTCAATTACGGAAAATCTTTTACTGATAAAATTCACTTCGTCTAGTGTACAGAATGATTTACACTTCTGAGCTAGACTGCTAAGCTTTGATGTCAGTGTCTTTAGCACAGTGATTGCTTGGTGACCGATTCATGCTGCTGTCCCTTCTTGTAGTCTGCATATTCGCAATCCACCTAAAGCCACACAGAGCCTGTTGAAAGCGAACGTGAAAATTGCACATGGGGATCGTCGGCCTGTCGCAGCCGAACGCATAATGCCTACTCTATACAGGTCAGTGGCCATAGAGCTTTATTTCCAGATTATACCCTCGAGAGATGTAACACATGGCCGCTGCTGCGATAGAATCCTGGATATAATCCGACGAAAATTGCTTGATTTTTCCTCCCATCAAACGTGAGTGATCGCATTGATAGTAACCCCAAAGCGCCTTAGTTAACATTAATCCCTATGATATTGCTCAATTGGGCATATGTGTGACCACACGTCTGCATGCATTATTGCCTCTGGAAATGTACATAAGTTTTGTCGCTGGCCTACCATATTTGCCGCAACCCAAGTTGTAGCCCTATGGTGATACAACCCGGGTTGCGGTACTGAAACTAAAGGCTGAACAAATATAAACTTGCTATAGCCAAGACCTCCCTCTAGAGCAAGTTTATATTTGTTTAGCCCTGAGAGTCCCAGTTTTGAAGGACTTATTTTTTTTGCGGCCGATTTTTGCTCAAATTTGAGGACTTCGGGCAGAAATAGCCTGTACAGTGCTATGGGAAAAATTTTCAAGTTAATAATTATTCATTTTTTATTTCAGATTCAGCTTCTACACAAATTTCACCCTAGAAAATGGTATTTTTAAGTAGGATATCTTTCCCTTTAAGTTAACACCATTCTGTCCACCAACGCAAGTCAAAGCTTGAACGCTGTCGTAAGAGAAATCAACTATTTGTAAATAAACTCCTGGTTAAAAAAAGGTTGTGTTATACCGCAAGTCAACGCTAATGTAGATGGGCAAATAGCTCTGAACATGGCCTAGGCCCTTATGAAGCAAAGTATATCGCAGTCAAACTTGTTGGTTACAAAACATTCTGCTAATATCTGTCCCACTTATTCTGTTACAGTGAGGTCCTGGCCCTGCCTATATTCAAACAGGAGAGATTGGAAGAAGGGTAAGATATAATAAGGTTTAGTATAACATCACAGCAGCCGACAACGTCCTGCTGGGCTATTGTTATGACGTCATTGTTCAAATAGTCTCAACAGACTTTAGTAGGCGTCTGTGGAAATTTGATATCCGGGTTTGTGACCGGGTAGAAGTTTTTCTGTTTAATGGTTTCAGGTGGTATAAAAGGGACCATTTTAGATCAAAAAAATCCTACACGGTCTTCGATTTTTCTTGGGAAATCCAAAGTAAATGTCTGTGTTTTCAAATGGCAGCAGTGGGTGACCTGATGTTAGTGTAATCCATGCACCGTAGGACATTGCTGGCTGCTGTGGTATAACATCTTGCTAAAGGTTGACCAAAATGATAACCAAAGGTTGACATTTAATCATCAACTAATTGAAGACAATCGTTGAACTAAAACAAGTACAATGTGAAGACACTTCAAAAATGATGTGATGTTTTTAAGCTAGAGGGAGAAGCACTAAAGAATGAGTCCATCAAAGAAAAATTATTCTAACATACTGAAAAGAACCAGTACTTCAATCACTTGTACTTATTTGAAAACAATTTGGATGTATAGAATGCACATAATTTTGGCTTTTGCGGATGTTAAAGACACTATCAGTGATTCATCCGGATGAGACAACATATTTTAAATTTGCAGAAATAGCTTAAAAGTGAAGGCTATAATCTATATCTGTATAATCCTCATAAGTTACTTTTTACAACTAAAGAATCGACAGAAAAGGAAGAAAACGGCAGTGTTCAAAGATCATATGACTCTCCATTCAATTACGTGTTGTTGGAAGTGTCCGTTCGGACACTAATGACAATGAATGACTAAAATATCCGATTTTGTACTTATTAGCTTGCTTATGGCCTTATCATTTGCAGGGTATGTTAGGGTACCTGTACTTGTTACAGACATGCAAAAATCTGATTTTTGATGATTTTTTCAATTTTCTGATTTAGCAAATCACTGATAGTGCCTTTAAACTAAATTGAGTTAAAAGTATTTTCCTCCATGACTGCCCTGCACCTGTCAGATCAATGTCTTTAAACATGTTTTTCTATTTTTTATAATTCCATTTTATACATTACGAAATGATCCAACTAGTGCATTTTTTGTGCTCAAAAAAGCCATCAGACACCCCTTATGCCACATTAAAAATTTCGGTGCGCCCATCCCTAGCGCGGTCCCCCTCGCTAGCATCGGTACGCCGATCACTATCGCCACTGGCAGCCATGATCCTTTGCTCCTTTTTGTGTCACAGTTCGGGGCACCATGTTGAATTTTTATTGGGATATTTGTATACTATGTTTAACCCATTATCGCCTATTTATTGGAGACATATATTTATATATTCGCATCTGGAGGATGTTTTGTACACCACTGTTATCGAGCTTTGTGGAGACGTTCTGATGAAGTTTAGAAGATTTTTTCAGATTGGAATTCGGAGGATCAGAATTCGGAAGATCAGAATTCGGGAAGTTCAGAATTCGAAGATTCAGAATTCGGAAGATTTGATATCAGTATTATGTTATTATCCCTTCACCTGGTTTTGCCCCGCGAGCCTCAGGCCGTTTTTCGCGTCGCTCGTACTACGGGTATTAATTGGGCTTATTCCTTGGCCCGGTTTAGCTCCCCCCTTTGTAAGTCTTTGTAAGTCCACACTTTGACCGCCAGGGCATTTTGGGGATATGTGTGTCCCTCTGTCGTGTCTGCTCCCTTGCATTAATTAATTTTCTCTTTTCGCCCTTGTTATGCCCCGGTGCAACCCTGTCATCTGTTTTTTCTCAGTGTCATTTCCAGCTCGTGCCGAGCATCTCTAATTCTTCTAAGAGTTTGGGGGGTGCCCTTCCGTCTGTCTTGTCCTCTCCGTCTTGTCTCATTGGCCTTATCCTATTCTAAATTTGGATATCCAGGTTCTCCGCACGGGTTTAATTACTATTATATAACATCCGCTGCATGTCGTCCCTTACTTTTGATGTGCAGAAGATGTTCTTCTACCGTGGCCACTCCGTCATATTTGTTTGATTGTAAGAGTTTTCCGTCGAAACAAGACAAGAACCCATGAACGTGTGTGAAGTGCTTTGATTTGTTCAAGAGAAGGACCTGGGCATATATATACACTAGTATGGTCCAGAATTGAAATCCAGAGTATTTGGACGAATTTGGATGTGTAATTATGGAGAGAAAGACCAGATGATTTAAGGCCAAGGCTCCACATTTCCCCGCCGTCCAGGGATCTTCCCTCCGAGTCAGCGACCCAGCGAAGACTCGTACCCAAATATTCTACCAATCCCAGACCAAATCAAGATCTACCTTTGATTTTTAGTCTCCAGGCAATACTACTACCGTGGTTGCAGAGGCTACATGTCATAACAGTTTTATAGGGCAAGTTTCGCCAAGCCACACTATCTTCTTATGAAGATAACGGGCCTATTATTGAAATTGAAATCAGAGTGATTAAGTGAATACTTTCGACTGGCTAATCTATCACTCCTTCCTTCATAGTGAATTGGCAAGATTATCAACGTTGAGTAGTCCGACGATGCCGCTTTTCTACCATTAAAGTTACAAACCATGGCTTATGTACCGTGGTTTACCGTAAGAAACCTACGGCTTCCACGGCATATCTACACTTGAGTTATCCAGCTGCGAATCATTGTATTCAACTTTGAGATACTTGGGCCTCGGTCAGATGATGATTCTCTGAACGTGAGCAGCTCGGCTGTCACATATCTCCGTAGAGTAATAGATAATAAGCCCTATCAACGGGCATCCGTTGTGATGCATATATGATTATAGGTCTGAATTAGGCAACCGTGGTAGCATTCAATAGAGCCCATCGGCCATTGTTAAGACCTATTTATTTGTGATAGAGACTTGGACAACGGTACAGGTGGTACCCGTAAGACCGGAGGCTTTTTTGTGGTGGCTCGAAGCATGTGTATGAATGTGATGAAATCAATTAATGATTGTCATATTATTCTAATTCCTGTTCTACTACTTGAGCCCGTGCCTTCACGTCCCGTGGTTTTAACTCGGTTTCTATTAACTGCAAGAACCGCCGATGTTACTATTAATTTAATTGACGGGTCCATGAGTTAGTTATACATAGAAAAATAGTCTTCTACGGCGCTAGTGGAGTTAGATATTCTTTCTACACGAGTCAGAGCTTTTCCTCCCCGGCTCCGAGGAAGTTAGAGTTGTCGAGCAGAGGGTGTTTATTCAAGAAGAGAATAGTCTTACTCCGCCTCTTTTGGAGTACAGTTGTTTACAGTCAGCCTGTCCGTCTGCCTAACCGATTGCTGGGCTGTTACCGTGGTTATTCTGTTGAAAGTACTTCTACCGTTCTTCAGTCAAGCCTACCGTCGGGCCGTCACCATTGGTCTCCGGATGTAAACGCTTCTACCTTTCCTCCGTAGAAACAAACCCGTTTCTTTCATCTAGTCAACCATCTGCCGTTGTCTACCATCTTTTAACCGTTCATTCTCCGTCTTCCTACCAGTCTAGTCAAGCGTCTAGCCTAGCGTCGTGCTTTCAAATGTTCCTCCCTCGCCCTTTCACTCATCTCGTACCAGGAAAGGTGAAGATTCGTGTTCTGAGAGAGAGATATTCTTCGGATAGATATTCCTGGGATAGTAGTTGGCGTTCTCCGTACCGAAGAGAGCCTCTATCCGTTAGAATTCTTTCTCCACTCCTCCTAGAGGTTCCAGTCGAGTAGCAAGACCAGACATCAAGATTCTCCTAGCCATATTTATGAAAGATTTTAGAGGCTCCTTCGGATAGTTCTTCACGTCTGGGATCCAAGTTCTATGATCCGAAGGACAATTCTTGATCAAGACTGTGATAATTTTTTTCATAATCTTTAATACTAAAGATCCAGATCCGATTAGGTTATTAGAAGGCAGTTTCTACGCCGACGGGAACGTTCCTCTGGCAACTATAACATAGCATATTTTTAGTAACTCTTTTATAAGAGTTCCAAGTTGAATGAGTCTATGATTTTTTCGAAATCAAGAGTAGATGATGATTATTCTTTGTCAATGTAGTGTTAATAAATCTATTAGCTTGCGGTAAAGTTATGCCTGCCTCCCAGGCCTTGTGAGTGGAAACTTAAATTGTGTATGTATGAACGATATGCTTTTAGAATTAACCTATCCGGAAGTGGTTTCTTCTTATCATGACTCATTTCTTATGATTCCATCACAACTATGAGCCTACCTCAGGGACCGCTCCTCTTCCTATTGCATTCAAGGCTGAGATTTCTGAGCCTACTCAACCACTATTGGCTTATGGCTACTCCACTCATTGCCACTTTCTAGGCGAAGTATTACCAGTTAGAGTGCACGGGTGAAAAGTTTGTAAAGATTGCGGATTTGGTAGAGGATACCAAACTGTGATAGATTCCCAGACTTGTGGTGCGCCTTATTCCGTGTCGGCTCTTCTTGAAAGTACCTATTTCCTTAATTTTCTGTTTCCTGGCGCGTCGGCTGTTTTTGGTTCAATCTAGGTTTGGAATGTGATTCGACTATTCTTCAAGAAACTAGTCTGCGTTTTTCGCTTCAGCTGCTAAACATTACATGAAACAGTTGTTGAAGCCTCTTATTCCTGTTCTGATCTAGTCAGACTATTGATGAGTCAGAAGTCTATTTGGAAAAAGTTATCAAAAGACTCCCCTTCTCCGATGGATTCCTGAGTCTTCCATATATGTGAGGAAGATTTCGAGTTTTTCAAAGTTCCTTTGGTTCCCACTCTTTGCTGGGATTAGATGAAGTCTGACTTTACGTTAGCCGAGTTGGGGTTGAAGATGGTTCTTCTAGTATCATATGGAATAGCCCATGGGTAACTTCAAGCAGAGACCATGCCATACAAACTGGAGTTTGAGAGATGGTTCCTTCTACTCATAATATGGAGTAATTGAGTAAGATTCGTTGAATGATGTAAGATTGGTATGTGACATTTAACATTTTGTACAGATTGCCCGTGATTGTTTGATGTACATCGATTGTAGCCTTTCTGTCTAAAAGTCATCTTATGATCATTTTGTGGGAGCCTCTTGTCTTAGGGCTATTGAGAGATGTTTCGTTTTTTCTATGACAGATCTTCATTAAGTTCCTGCAGAGAGCCTTTTCAAAGTTTGCTCTCTGATACAGAATGCTGTTGATGCCTTTGAACCTTCCCAGCCAAAGAGGTTCTCGTGAATTCTCCTGAGATAAGGATCTTTTTGGAGGTTCAGTGATCTAGCTTAGCTGCTCAAGAAGAGGATCGTGTCAACCTGTAGATCAATCTGTCAGAAATTAAACCACTTGGAGTCTAAGGTTTCTTCAGACTTAAACCTTTTGATTATGGCTACCAAAGAAGGGCTTCCACTCGATTTACTACTATTACGCATGCTAATTCCCTAAGAGGCTCCAGACAGTATAGACGTTATTCCTTCTACTCCAGTCCTTAGATGCTTTCTGCTGTGGCGTCGAGTAAGTGAGGAAGCCTTCAATTGATTCCTACCTCCCTATGACCCCAGTGGGGCGTCTAAAGCTTTTCCCGGCGTAGCGGTCGATAATCCTCATATCGTGTGCTGCAACTTTCTCAGAAGGTTACCATTCAGAGTTTACCACCGTCCGACGCTGAAAGTCAGATTGTTTGTTTCTACTCTATCCAAAGGGTCTTCAATGGCTATGATCGGAATGAAGTGAAGGAGTTATTTAGAAAAAAGGAAAATCTTTTTCCAATTATTAATTAATGGAAGGTTCCTACTCTTCCTAGATCCGAGGAAACAGGAGGATCTCTAACAATCTTCAACTTACACTCCCTGTACATATTTATGTCAGCTGTTATCTAGGAGTTTTATTAGACTGGTTCCGGCAGCAACGTTAGACTTATGATTCTTACATCCTTGTTCTTTTTTTCATCATAAACTAATGGCTTTCGCTTCCTATGCGACAACGCCAGTCTTTACCAGTTTCGAGTTTCTGACATTCGGGTCTTTCTACTGCTCCCCTTACCTTTACAGATTGATAAGAAACATCGGCATAACATCCGGAGAAAGGAGGGGTATCCAGATATTCGGCTAATTTTGACGACTGCTTGATTATAGCACCACCCAACTATCGGATAGTTAGTTAACATTGGTTATAAAGATGGTGAAGGAACTGGGTTCCATTATACTTCAAGATTTTCGAACCGCTTCCCGAGTCTGAAGCTGAAGTTTCTTGATACTTACTCGGAATCTACTGTGGAGTGGCATTTCAACAGTCATATTTACCAGATGATTTTTCTAAGATTACACAGGCCATAGTCGAGCTGTTTGCAAGCATGACTATTTCTAACTCCCACCATACTGAAAGTATGAAAATGTGGCTCGCGGACGAGAAAAGCCTGGGTGAGTGACTGCTTTATTATAAGTTTGGTCACTCTGATTGCTAAATTTCTGGCAAGTTTTAGCATCAAGGTCATGCAGGATGATGCTTAGCCCTTTGTTGGCACGTAATTTTGGAATTTTAAAGCTGCCAGTGTATTAGAGTATCCTCCGAGACGGTTCCTGTAATGCAAAACTGCTGGTACATAGAAAATCGATAGAGTTACGCTTCTAGTGTTTAAAATCTCTATATTTGACTGTGAGCCTTCTCAACCTTCCGTCTCATTAAGGGATTTTTCAGTGAAACTGCCTTCCTTGGCAGCGGATGCCAGAAGGGAAGTCAACCCTCCATTATCGACTATATAGACTTCGACGCTTCTACCTCTGGTGAAGAAATTCTAAGTTGATCCACATACAACTAATGTTGGCGACGTGACTAATTCGGACTCGTCTAGCGTGTACTTCTCCATCTGGCTCGAATCATCATGTACGCCCTCTGGCAAAAAATATTAAATGAAATGAGGGCGCTATTTATGTTTTAGAAGCCGAATACTTATCCATTTCCGAGAAAGAGCCGATCCGTTAAGCGTTGCATCGAATCCGAGTGCGTGCATTAAAGTTTGGGCGACTGTCGACCCTAAAAGTTTAAACGGCACGACAAAACCAATCAGTCGGAGTCCGGGGTTGTTTGTGTATTCTCAAACATAGACAATAAGATATCTTATTTGTGTCTGATTATTCTAGCCAAAACACAGTCACTCGATTTTATACCTCGGCCTACAGTTTTTCCAGAGCTTCCTAGCGATACTGGTGATCCTGAGAATTAACATCGGGTCCAGTTGGAGCACTTCGAGATTTACCCTCCTCTCTACCTTCTTAAGAAATCTATGGAGTCCCCTTAATTTCTGACCAACTTGTTCATCACTTACCTTAAACCTGACGCAAAGCAAACATTATCACGCTGGTCACTTTACTCGATCATCTCTGAACGCTTTTAAAGTGAAAGCCTCGCACTGGTCAGTAACATCGCCATCAACTCGCATGCTTATGAAATTGAAGTTAAGCAACATCTTGGGTTTTTTCAATTAGGAGTTAACATTACTGGCATTATTGAAGCAGCAGGATGGAGGACTCATACAACTTTCTGAAGTTTTTATGTAAACGGTCCTTACAGTTATAAAATGTGATCTCAAAACCATCCTGTCAGCAAGCAGCCAGATAGAGGAGGTCCTAAGCAATCATTACCATTAGCTCATAAGGTGAGGAATGCCGGTATATAAAATATATACAATTGTAATGCTTCGACATAGCGGTGCTATATGCTCTCATGAAACTATATGTTATATGGATGTACATGGGGCAATTAATTCAGCTTCCCTAGAATCACATGCAGCATGGCGTGAAACCCCGTAGCAACTGAGACGACCAGGCTCCACTTCCGCCACCTAGTGACCAGTGTGGCAGTCATGCACTAGTTGGATCATTTCTAATGTAATAAAATGGATAAAATAGAATATACTACTCACAAAGTTGTGAGATTGTTCTATTTATACATGTTACTTACTAATGATCCAACGAGTAACCCTCATCCAGGCCCTTCCCGCAAGTCGAGCCTTGGGAGGTACAAAAATGAGCAAAGGATCACTGGATTGCCAGTGGCGTAGTGATGGCTACGATGCTGGCGTGGACCGTCTGCTAGGCATGGGCGCATCGAAATTTTTTAATGTGGCTAAGGGGGTGTCTGATGGCTTTTTTGAGCACAAAAAATGCTTAGTTGGATCATATTCGTAAGTATACATGTATAAATAGAACAATCTCACACTTTGGTGAGTATAATAGAAACAACAAGCAATGTAAGGAAATAGGCCCATACGTGATTGTAAGTCAGTTGTTAAATGAAGATAAACTTCTACATCACAGAATTGAAAACATACCGCCACTTGTAGATCTTTTACTGTCATCCCTCGTTGTCAGCTACTGATGTTTGTTGTGCTGAAAGCTGTCGTCAGTTAGTTAGTTAAACCAAGTTTTAAATCCGGTTTTTTGTCCCCCGCTAACGGGGGTGGCCGATTACACCTCACACTCAGCAATACTGCTGTGTTAGATTTTAGTTGGAGCAAAAGATGATTGACCGGATCCCCTTCCTGACGTCAATCCACAGTTTTCGCGTGGGTCTAGCCTTGGGCAACCATGCCCACCATGCAATGCATCTGTGCTGGATGGCCGTCATTAACTCTCAGAGCTGACCGCCCCTTGAAGTACTATCTTCTTTTTCATTCTACGAGGGAACCAGCTAACCTCCTCTCATCAGACTCAGAAACCCAATGGGGGTGACGGTTTATTCGCCGACAACCCGACCCTAGGACAGGTAGTACGGTTACGTCAGGAGATACCATTAGCAGGCCCTCATAGGAATCCTGAAACCCGACAGATGACATATTGCCTGAAGGGCAAAACATCACATGACCCTCAGTAACATGTGAAAGAACATTTGTTGGAGGTCCGTCAAGTCTAACCACCACAGCACCGTCTCTGGATATAAGACTAAAAATTAGCCAAGCGCCATTTTGACCCGTGTCGGTCAAAATCCTCGCCAGGAACCAGAGACTTCTCCAAAAGGCCATTCATATCAGCAAAAGACATTCTCTCAATATGGACAAGGGGCTGGACCTGGATCCCATTATCAAGAACTGACTTCCCTCCTGTGCCTCGCGGTCACGATGTTTTGCCCTTCAACAATTACATCCATTACTGCTGACGGCTTTCAGCATAACAACATCAGTAGCTGACGATGACTGATAGTATCAGTCGAAAGATCTACAAGTGGAGGTATGTTTTCAATTCTGTGCTGTAGAAGTTTTATCCTTCATTTAATTAACACAAGCAATGATATCCATGTCACTGACCATATGCTTTGCAACATCTGCCATAAAGCATTCCTGATTCATCATCAATCATGGCAGTGTTGTTACTGCCACCAACTAGCATTTAGTCAAAATAAAATATATTACTCTATGCTAGAAATTTTACACCATGTAAACATCTAAATGTTTTTGATTAACTCAAAGAGACAGTTAATAGTCTGGACCAGTATGGCAGACTGATTTGTTTTCTTTGCTGGACTCATTGGCTGGTATTTTCAAAGGGACTCTAACTTTAGACCTAGGTTTAAAACCAGGGTTAGTCCTACATGAGTGGACCTTTTTCCATTTCAACATACTCTGAAAGAGTGCGGTAATGGGGGGGGGGGGAAAATTCCTCATGGATGGGCCATATGAGGAATTTTCTCACCCATTCTAAACTTAGTATGTTAAAAGGAAAAAGGTCCACTCATGTAGGACTAACCCTGGTTTAAACCTGGGTCAAAAGTTAGACTCCCTTTGAGAATACCAGCCATTTATTTTAAGACAGTTGAAGATGTTTTCAGGTGGAGCTTTCAGTATGAAAGTATGGAAGACTATTTTGTTAACCAGACTAACAAATTGAAATAAAACCCAAATGAATACCAAATTCTAAATTTCATAATAAGCCTTTTCAGAGTGAAGACAACGCAGTCAGGAATGTCAAAGGTCAAGTGAGAATGGTTTATTTCCAGTTCAGGATAAGTTTCGGAAAGGGCATTGAGCCAGATCAGGGCAGACGACCAGTGTAGTGAATAACTTGAATTTGAGCAACATTGAGAGTATAAGATGCAACTGTAAACTGTGCCAGCATTCTATAATTCCTAGCACAAGCTTGCAAGTGGTACAGCAGTCACATTGCAGCTCTGTATTTGCAGCCAATCACCTACCCATCAAGGGGATGCCATTCAAGCCCTAGAGGTATCGTCGTGCCCCGGAAGTCGGTTATCTCACTTACTTAAACTAGACATGCACAGTTAGAACTCTGAAACGGCTTATTGGCTCTCATTCTACATTGCAATTCTAAGCCAAAATAAAAGAAACATAAAATCATTCTATCCATTTAATCTATCACTCTTGTCCCAATGCAGCTTGCTCAAATGGTTACAGTATCATTCTCGTAACACAAAAGGTTGGCAGTTGGAATCTGCCCAGGCACACTTACTTTCACTGTTCCATCAACCATCCTTTTTGGGAAAGATAAAAAGCATGAATCTAAGTACACACAAAGAACTAATCCCAAACCAGTACAGCTCTAATTTCTCTAATTAAAAAAAATGATAACATTGTCAATAGCAATTGATATTTTAGCCTTTTTTAAACCTAACTACAAATAGGAGTTGAATAGGTGGTCTTTGTTGGGGGGAAAAAGGACAGCCAATATATTTGCATGTTTTCTTAAAATATTACAAAATTCCCAGACATGGCCAAAACTTTGGTATCAGGTACTTGTGTATAGGCTGATATAATACTCATAGTTTAGTCTAATCTTTATTCTCATTCTTAGGGATAAGATAGAACTGTAAACCTGTTTTGGTCAAATCAGAGTGAATTATGGATTAGTCTTTGAACAATTGTTTGATTTAAGCTTGTTTGTTCTATCAAGGGCCAAAGAGCAAAAAAATGTTTTTGCCCTTCCCCCCCCCAGTTTTTTTGACAATTGAATTCTGATTTTTTAATAATTCCAGTGTTAGGAAAATAAAGGAGTATGAATTGTGCACTCGTTCATTTTGGCCAAACAGCATAAGATGCTCTAAAAAATGAAGGCTGTATTTTCTGAATGAAGCAGTTCCCCCCCTATTTTCATTGCAACTTTATGGGTCAATGGTAGGTTTGATTAACCAGGTGGGTGAGATTGCATTGCGTTTTCCATGATATTACATACATTGGGTTTGTCGTACATTGCGGGCATTCTAAATCAACTTGTCACCTTCCCTTGATCTCATTCCTGACTTTGTCTATAAGAGAGAACACGATAATTGCAATGTCTATAATTAGCAATAATGAGTGTTACGAGCACAAAAATGCAATCTTCCATGTTAATAGTATTGGCCATTTTCAGAAGTCCTTTCTGATCAAGTTTTTATGTATACATGAGCACAAGGAAGTGTGTGAATAATACATCAAGTGTCAAAATCTCTTTGACTGTACACAAGCTT
Source organism: Ophioderma brevispina (assembly GCA_023653785.1). Taxonomy (NCBI): domain Eukaryota; kingdom Metazoa; phylum Echinodermata; class Ophiuroidea; order Amphilepidida; family Ophiodermatidae; genus Ophioderma; species Ophioderma brevispina. The sequence goes on along the minus strand of JAMKCH010038837.1, from coordinate 1,004 downwards.
ATGGATTGAGTGGTTCATTCTATTTTTTGGTATGAATATCACAGAACAGTATGTGGGGCACTCAGTTGGGACCCTTCATACCATATAAGGAAACTCTACAAAGACTAAATGTACTGGGGGGGGTTATGAAGAAAAAATATTGAACTTTCTTTCTGCCACGAAATTTCATTTTGATGAGGTGAATGTACTGCAGCCACTTTGAGGGTAGTTAAAGGTGCAACGAGAGATTTCACATGACAAGTGTCCCTAAAATATAAACTTCGATTTTTGCACAATGTAAGGTTTTAATCAAAAATGTCCCCATGTGAAAGGATTAAGCGAAAAATATTTCTTTGGTACCAAAATTTTGAAATGTCTAATTTCGTATAGGAATCAAATACTAATTCAGCCTATCGATATATTTATACTGGTGGTCTGTCAGTGTGTCTATCGGTCTGTCTGTCTGTCCTTCTGTCTGTCTGACCGCGTCTATTTTCTCGAGACCGAGGTCCGCACGTTCTTGAAACTTGGAGTGGTGGTTCCCGCTTGCCCGTCCGAAGACCGATTTGTATTGGTTAGTGGAGCAAGGTCATCGGGGTCATTCGAGTCAAAAAAGGTCAAATACTGTGTCCTATTTTCTCTTCTCGGAGACCGAAGAATAGCACGTTCCTGAAACTTGGTGGGTGGGTGCCCCTTGACCGTCCAATGACCGAGGTTGTATTGGTTAGTGCTCACCAGGCATCAGGGTCATTCAGTCAAATGAGGTCAAATGGGGAGAACGTTGGTGTAATGGACATGAACTTGGAGGGTGGGGTCGATTTCTGATGCCAAAAATTTTGAAAGGCACGACAAGGTCATTAGGGGTCCTTCAAGTTCAAATGATGAGGTTAACACGTTGGTTCTCGGAGACTGAGGTTCGCACGTTTCCTGAAACTTGGTGGTGGGTGTGTGCCCCATGACCGTCCCAATTCCAAGGTTGTATTGGTTAGTGGATCAAAGGTCATCAGGGGTCATTCAAGGTCAAT
>JAMKCH010038836.1:0-14063 GCA_023653785.1 Ophioderma brevispina | reverse complement strand
GTGAGATGCATTCCAAAATGCAGTTATCTTATCTTCATCTATTCACAGGAATCAACAGCATATTTCTAAAAATTAGGCTAAATAGTAAAATTTTAATGACCTAAAACCTGGAATCAAAGTTAGCTCATGGAAAAAGGATCGATTTGCGGTTTCTTTAGTTAAAAGGGTCACGTGTTTCCCTCAATTATTTCGCCAACGATAAAAATAAATACTATCAGTCAAAACAAACGTGGAGTTCGTTACCAGCAGAGGTCTTTTAGCTAACAAATAAATACTAAACTGTTTTAGTGGCAGATGCGCCAATTCCCGACTGGCCAAGCTTGGTTGAGTCCGTTGAACATTACTTCAGGTCTCCCAACATGCGCGGGTGAATGAGAGTAATCCTGGTTAATTGGATTACAAAAATGAGGCCTCTCCTCTTTATCATCTTCTCGGGTCAATAGATAGGGAGTTTCGGAACCTGAAACCATCTGAACGGCTTTTTGGACACATTATGAATCGGAAACCCTTCACGGCATAAAGCACAGGTGTGTTCCGTTAATGTCCGACTTCATAAGTGTATCAGAAAAGTGTGCCAGATGGGCCAGGTTACGAAAATTCCCATAGAGCTCCAAATTGTGAAGTGCGAAACCACACTACTGTTATGCAATACTTATAAAGCATTATGTCTTTGACTATGTACATAGGCTGCACCTTGTTTGCATATGTAGGTGGATTTGTAATTGGGCTATTGGTTTGGGTTTAACCCTAACCACGGATTCCCAATTGAATACACGGTGGCCAACTAATCAAATGACTCTCCAAAATTATGATAAGCGATGTCCATGTTTATATCAAATAAAGCGATATCTTAAAGGTCTAAAAGCCAGTGATATGTGTGGTTTATTTCGAAACAACTTTTTTCAAGATGTTGGATATTTGGTCTACAAATATAGGACAATGATTTAAACCTCAAAAAGTTTGTCACCGATGCTTGTTCCTTCATTGTTATGAGTCATTCAACTCCTCAAAACACTGATACAGTATTAAATTAATTTATTTTTCAAATGCATTGTTATGAGTGGTGAGAACTAGAAACGGTAAGAGGGCATCGCTGGTAAATTGTGGACAGAACGTGTGGGTTGAATAGCATCACTGCAGTCAATAAGTAGCCCGATCTTTTCGGACACTGTTTCGTCGCTGAACGGCCCCATGCATTTTAATGTGAATTCCATGGGACAGAAGCAGAAAAACCGACTACTTGATTCAAACGACTGTAGCTCGGTCTATACTTCACCGATGTGAATGATCTTTGCAGCCAAATTAAAGATATTGAACTAAGCTTTCAGATTACACACAATATGTACATCATATAAATTACTTCAAAATGGCGGACACAATCACGGTCAATTTTTTTTTGTACTCACCCTGTATAAGAATGAAATACATTTCTCACTCAAACAGGTGAATCATTAAGATGTTTTAAATTCATATTTTTATACCTATCACTAAGCCAAACACGAAGTACATCCAAATCAGCAATTGTTCCTTATAGTTATGAGTCATTCAACTCCTCAAAACACCGTCGATACATGTATAAAAGTATTTATTTTCAATGATTGTATGAGGGGGAGAACGTAGAAACGGTAAAAGGGCATCGATGGTAACTTTTGACAGATTTTCATAACATATTCTAAATTCTCTTGCGAAATAATTTGCATTATGGTATTAGTGATACATTCTCAAGTGCGGATATACGAGTTAAACCGTTATTGTAAATTAATAAATAACGAGAAGAAACATCCAACATTTCCCCACTTTGGTTCCACTTAGAAACATAGCGAAACGCAGTGCAGACAACCCACATAAAAAATTAAAAGAATGGGTTTTTATTATAGCAAACATCTGTTAGAAGAACATGCTCGCATACCCATAGTTTAGAATCCAACTTAAGGGAAAAAACAATCATTTAATCAGGAATGCAATTTAAAATGTATTTGGATTTGGAAATCTTTTTGAATCCATGTAAAGCATAAACAACCATGATATGCAATATTATCTTTTATTTTTTCAGCAACCAAAATTTAATGAATTCCAATTCAATATTAAAGTCGATATTAGAAAGGTTACTGATAGAGAACACTTACATAGAGTCTACTTCTAAGCATATGTGGCGCAGTCCGAATTATAAAAAAAGCGGTAATAATAAATCACAAAATTGTCTTTAATTGTTCCCCACCAATGTACGAGTAGATATGTACGTATTTTTAACCATCTTGTGCAAGCTGGAGACAGTTAATAATACTAATATGCATGATTCAGGAGTAAATTCGTTACACAGGTGTTCATCATTTTCTTGTTAGAGAATCCGAAGTATCAAACCTAATTTTCTGAAAGCGAATCAAAATTTTATCTAAAACAAGAAATAACAGAAATAAAAGTTGACCAAAAAGTAAATTATTTTATTTTTACCTTATTTTAATTTTTGCAACTTTTATTTTAACATAGTTGAAGCTAGATGAAAATTTATCCCAATAGTGAGTTAAAGGTGTTAACCGATCATGGTCCGATGAAGCCATATCACCAAAAACATCTGATTACAATTTTGAATTAAATCAGTCAGCTGTTTGGAATAGTAGAAGCAAAGATGTGTATAAATGGGCCATAGGATGGTGGATGTTAATAATAAATTAAAAAGGCAACCAATTTTTGTCTAAATTCATTTCGGTAATGAGAAAAGTATGAACTTTCTTTTGATGCCAAATTTCTGATTTGGGAAAAAGGCCCCGGATAAAGCGGAGGGACGAGGCTGTCAATCCGTCGTCAATCTTTGTTCCATATATCACTCTGTGAGAGTGTAGTTTTAACTTTATTTTCCTTTTGACCCCTTACTTATCTCACAACTAGTGGGGGACTGTAGTGCATATCTCATGTGAGTGTGCAATCTGGATAAAACTGTGAATATTGGTACATAAAGTACTTATTCATTGAAACTCAAAAGAAATTGATGGAAGCAATTGCCCACACCCCTCTCAAGGCCCCCAGCTTGGAGTTCAAGGTTACACAGGGGATAAAAAATTTAAAATGTTCCAATTGTGTTGAAGAGCACATCATGATGTTTGTCCGGTACAAGGAATCCAAAAAGGTATGAGTTAAAAACTCGGGTGAGTCAAAAAGATGTACACTCATTTTCTTTAATTTTTCTACAGTATGAAAAATCTACCGAAGATATAGTAACTAGCCAATATAAACAAGATTATTTTACCTACTAGAGAAATTTTGGAATTTCGATTTTTGATCTTTGCAGTGAGAGTTATGCCTAATTTAAAGATAGGACCCATTTTTCACTATGTCCACGGGAAACACTGTTGTGGAATATGGCCAAGACAGAGACTTGGTATGAGTATACACAAAGTACATCCTGACATTTGTGCTTGCTTTGATACCTTTGCTTTGTGTAAACCTTCAATACACAAGGAAAAAATGTCAAACTTTTTCATTTATCTGAAATCAATAACAAATTTTGGAATCTTACACCAAAATGAAGCATTTTTCAATGGATGTTGAAATGTTCACATATCGTTTCGGGGGAAAACTTTGAATGGCAAATTCCCATTTAATACGGGTAGCTTATTTCCTGGTAAGACCATGGGGGAGGGGACAGATGGGTTCCTTTCACCCCGCACCCTGTTACGCTACTGTCATTTGACTATTGTTACGAACAATAAGTCAGCAACATTGGTATGGATTAGATAAGGGTGGTGCTTAGAAACAAAGTTTATTAAGGATTTAGATGACAGTAAGTCAATGGCACAGCTAGCTGCTGTGGACGTGAAGAATTGTAAAACCGGGGTCAATTTGGTTTTTTGGGCGGCTTTCCGTTAATTTCCATATCTACAATATGCGAAAAGGTAAACTTTCGATTTTTTTACACAATGACAGTGGATAGAAGAGCCTACTTATTTTAATGTATAAAAAGCCATTTCTAAAACTTGTAAATATTTTTAATATTTTCTAAAATGAGTGTAAAATCTTTTTGGACTCAACCTACAGATGGTTTAGTTTTGGAATTATGGGGTAAAAAACTGTAAAAATGGGGTCAAAAGTCAATGTTGATTCTTTTGATGGCTTTTTTGAGTGTGATACCAGGATATATTGGATGAGCTATTAAATATCGGATGCGCCAAAGCGTATGAGCCAAGGGTGAATCCGATAATTGTGAATCCGATATTTTCATATAGTGAATTAATATATTCAGTATCACCCAAAGCAGCCATGCAATATTCATTATTATTTCAAGAACTGACATCAATAATACCGGTTTTACACTGTCTTGAGATTCATCTAACACTCCTGACTGAAATCGGACCCTATTTTAAGTTGACTGTATAACATTAAGTGTTAAATCAGAATTTATCAGAGTTTTCAAAAAAAAAAATTGAAAAAGACAAGAACAAAGAATATTAATTAAGTAATTACAACATATGATTAATTTTGGCGTATGAATTAATGAATTATGAACGAGCACTAATAGGATCAACTTGAGCCGCCAATATTTCTAGAATTTTTACTATCAAACACAATCATATCTTTTTACCTGGCCCCCCCCAGCTGCTTTTCACAACGTATAGCACAGAGAAGTACAGCGAACACAGCGGACAATGGAAAAGAGTTCCATAACGTATTTAGTCATACATATCCCACTTCGTTGACCCTTCTGCCAGGACTGGATAAGCTGAGGGCATCAACGAAGCGTAGATTATTTACCTGTTAGCCAACCATACCCAGAGAGAATGCGATCAGCCTCGTCAAACTGGCATAACAAAAAACTCACAATGCGATCAGAGTCAATATATTCGAGCAAACTGCAAACCGCAAACCGATTTTTGACGATTTTATGTGGGCTTAGTGGGTAGCACGTACCTCGCCCAATTAGAATAAAGATATAATATTTTTGCCTATTCTAATATCGTGTCATATTCGAATGGGCAGTCCAAAATTTTGAGTAACGAAGGCCGGTGTACAAGTAATTATCGTCCGGCTTACTCATAGTCCGGAACAATGTGACAATAGTGGAAATCGATTTCAGATTAACTCTTTCACACGCAACCCTAGTTTCACGCTTTATTCACGCTTATCGTCTATGGAGCCCCGGACTGTGGCCCTCGCCGGACTATATCTGCTTCATAACCGTACTACGATAAAAATAGGACTACTGATCACTATACCACGATATTAGCCTATAGTCCAAACAAAAAAATCTTATCTTGCCTTAAATTCTACTTAGTTGTTGGTGATTAAAAAGGCAAACATATTCCCACGCTCTCAAAAATGAACTAATCTGTACTAGCTGCGTATATACACCTTATACCGCCGCGCGTAACACTTGCAAATGACCCCTTGCTAATATCATCTAATATTAGATAGGTCACCGACCAATGGATAGTGCGTTGTTTGCTTACTTGACCACGCCCCGTGGGGAATACGAAGCTTATTAATTAGCGGTACTCATAACATAAATACAACTTAACAACCCTGGTCATAAGATTAAGTGCTCCACTCACTACTCCCATCTTTGTTTTGGAATGAGAAAATATAGCTTGATAAAAAAATACACATTAAAGAATTTTCTGTCAGGTTTTCCTTGATTATGGCTACCAATGACGATAGCGGTTTACCGCTGTTAATTGTTATCCAAAACCACTAACCTGGCTGCCGTAAGGATCAAAAATCTTGGTTGACTCTTTCTTGCATGTCATCTTGAAAATTGGTGCTTAAAAATGTCGAAAATGCCACTAGTTAATATTAAGAAGTGATGGCATTTCATGATTTGATATGGTAGACTGGTATGTTCTCCAACTCAATATAATTGGCATTTGGACAGTGAATTTTGAGGAAAATTTACTTCGCGCCCTCATCAATTTTTCAAATTACTAGCTTTGGCGACTATATATGAGAATCTTTGGGTTGCCGTCTGACATCAGGCGAGTTTGGTGATTCGTACTAAAAACAACTTCTGTCATCATTGTTCAAAATGTGTTTATTTGGTGATTTTAGCTTGTACTTTGGCGTGATATGTTGTATTTCCTCTGTTAGAGTTTTAAAATGGGAAAAAGAACCTGCTAAAGTTGCCATTTTCCCCATAACCACTATGCATAGTTAGTGGTGTGTAACCAATTTGCCGTCTCTTTTGTCATCTACTCATCTGACTTTAAAATCAACTCTATCCTGTAATCAATCATGTTTCGTAGTAATTTGTATTACCTGTTCGACAATGTTAAATTGTGTATATGTAGCTGTCTGGGCATCATCCATCCTGATTTGTTTATACGACTAATTTAAACCACATATTGAATGTGTCTTCGCACCGATTGGAGGACGCCTGAGTTCCTTCAGATACGAACACGGAAATACAAATATAAGTATAATATATGCAAACCAAGCGAAAATAAATGACAATAGTAATCTCTGTATATCAAGTTATTTTTTTTTTTTCGTTCATATTTAACAATTCGTCGTCGTCCGGATCTGTAAAAGAAAAGGTCCTTTATTATCATTACATCATTCAGTAGATTCAGGATAACAAACACAAATAACATTCTCGCGATTTTAAGTGCATTTCATAACGAGAAACTTCCGAGGTCTATCATTAATTGGATATTATCGCAATGGTGACCACGCTGTCCCATTTCTTCAATCAATTCAGAAAAGACAACTTTTACAAACATCAAAACTGATTCCAGGCAAACACAGAGAATGTTTCCACGTGAAATGGACAATCTGTTTAAAGGAAGTCGAAACCAACGTAAGGAATCTAAAACAGGTCGAGAGCGTTTAGAAATTTACATTGGAAATGGCATTATCTATGTCCAGACGTAAGTTTGTTAAAAACCTCTCGATTTGTTTTTGACATTAAACCCTCTCCGTGGTACCCACGAACAATTTTACATAAACTTCATACAATAGAACGTGTCAAAATACAACTTTCTCTCGTTAGTTGGGTTCATATCACTATCATAAGATTTTTTGGATATTTCGGCAATTTCAGGACAATTGGGAATTAAAATTACCAAGCAATGGGGAAAACTAGATGCGAATTGTTCTTTTCTATTACCAGGCTCAAGTCATCTTCTTCCTATCCTTTAGAAATATCGGAAGTCAAATGGCAAGTAACCACTGTTATTTTTGTGACTGTCAGCAAAGATGGAAAGAAGAATGGGCAATCTTCGGGAAATCCAAAAAGTTAAATACAAAAAGCAAATGAAGATTCACACTTACAGAGATGTTTTTAATCTTTATATCTCAATTTTATTTGGAAAGATTTTTCATGGGAATTCTTTGTTTACTATAACAGAGGAAAAGTGGAATTCCCCTAGTGTTAAATATTGAGATCACCCACCTTTGTTACATCTAGATAGATTGCACAAGAGGGGAAATGGGATTCCCCAAATGTAAATTTTAGAAACTGAGTCAACCCGTTTATGCTTTGAGATCATAACATTGCAATTGGGGTTTCCCCATGAACTATAATTGTGAGGTATGTGCAATGCAAGATATAATATTTGAACATCTGATTTGACGTGCAAGGTTATGTTTATGCATGATAGGTGTTTGTAATACCTATATTTAGGTATTAGGAATCTAGTTATGAAATATTGTGTATATAAGGAGAACTTGGCCAGAAGATGGGGCAGCCAGTTGTTCAGTTGTGGATCTCAGTATGAGGCCAGGGCATTAACATAGGATCAGGATCAATTGTATATTTACCACAGGAGCTGAATAGCGCAAGCTATTTTTCCGCTGTCATCGTCGAGGCCAAGAAGAAGCTTCAGTTTTTTGGAATCAAAAAGGATTCCAGTTGGTGTTCCTAAAAGTGGACATTTAATTACGACAGACGGACATTGGGTGGTGATACTTGGATGGTACTGCAGAATATTAGTGTCGTCGAGGGAAAACTCCGTCGTCTTGAACTGCTGGACAAAATTACCTTCAAGACTAAGAAGATTCCTATGGATATTGATAAATTGGAATATTATTGAATGCTGTAATTTTGAAGCCTTCGCTGTGAGGACATATCTTCGTTGAACTGCAACGCTTCTTTTAGCTTGGGACATATGTGGACTCTAATAAGTATCCTCTTTAATTTTTGTGTGTAATTTTATTATATGTAATATTGTTTTGGATATACCAAATTCTTGAACCAAACTGATTAAAAATAATTAAATCTGTGTTATATTATAAAATTCAAATCAGTGTGCACAAGGCTCATTTATTTGTGTTTGGAAGTTATTTCTGACCTTTGATATCCATGAGACGTCATAACACTGTTTAGTGGTAAAATGTCAATATAATTTTGAAAACGAAAGCGGTAATAAAGAAATAACGAAGTTTCAGAATTCCAACCAAACCCATTATTTTAATTTAATATGGCCATCCCTGTTTTTTCTCCAATGTACACTTTGTGGACTTCGTACTTTTTTTCAAAATGAACTCTTTTCAATATGTTGGCGTTTCTAAGGGTCTGTCTGTTTGGTTAAAAATAACTTGCTGCCCGGATGCTATTATCTATCTATTTAATTGTCTATCTCTGTGTCTATTTGCCTTTTTGTGTATCAATCTATCAGTCTAAATTTTAGGACTAAAGTCTACGTGTATAATAGTTTTTAACGCAGGACGCTAAGGAAAGTATGTTGTCCGTTACACCTAGTTTATCAGGTTTTATCTTTAAAAAACGAGGTTTTTTTATTAAGTATTTTTTGGGGTAAACTTACTTTATCAATTGGATGAAAAACGTTTTAAATGAATAAATCAATTTTTTTGTTATTATTTCACAACTTTATTTATTATTTCATTAAAACTTCTTTATAGAGGGTAACCTCAATCAGTGTTCCAGCACTGTTTTCCATAAGGACCACCTTTCTTAAAAAGTACATACAGAATCATAAAAATAAATGCATACAAAATAATTTTAAAATACATTACTAAATATACAAAAGATATATAACAAAGCAAATTATATAACAGCCCAGAACTAGTTAAAATCATTGACTTAATGCTAAACAAATTACAACAAAAACATACAAACGCCTGTTTCTAGACTTTAATAAAGTCGGAACCCGACTTTTATTAGCAAACAAAGCATAAAACTCATAATTTGCCATAGGGTGTGTTACGCTTAGCCACTTATACAGGCGTCTTTACTACAACAATTTCCAATGCAACAATGCAAAAACATGGGCTTTGATGAAAAATAGGCGGCGCGATGTGTTTACATTTTGAAGAAATCGCTGATAGTGGCTTTAATTCACCCCTTGACTTTCATGTGATTCAAAAACCTCTAGGGGGTCTGTTCCTTATAAAATAATTTAAAAAAAAAGGCCTCATCATTTCCGTGATGCGGTGAAAGTCGGTGGTATATCAATTTTGGTGAAAACCGTCTAGTGGAGTAGATATGTGCAATACTTTGTGTGGGGAATCGTGGGCACTTGGTGATACAAAACATAGAATTTGCCACATATCTAGGGCATGTCAATAAGAAGGTTTAGCTATAGGGGCGTCGCAGATTATCCTCTGATAAAGGCGGTCATTTTTCAAAATGGCTGCCATTACTGTTAATTTAATTCCTCTTCGATTCGAGATTGATTGATAAATAATAGTTGCGTTTATGTATTCAAGCATGACATTTGATCACATTGGATGTTTTAGAAGACTTTCGGCCAATAGCCTTTGCAGGTTTATCCCATGCCAGTAATGACGGCCATTGTTCCAAAATGACTTCCGCCATTAACAGCTATTTTACATATTTGCATAAATATTTCTAACATCTTTTTTTCATACAATCAATAAGTAAAACATAAGTTTTTACTTTTATTTAGCATTTCAAACACTTGTTGGCATGCAGCATGGCAACAGTGGTGATCATTTTGAAATGGCCAGCCATTAATTAGCTACTCTTTAAATTCTGTTGTACACTGTTACCCTTGTTTATATAGCTCACAAAGTTCTTCACACAGGGTGGCTTTATGAATGGGTAAAATAAAAAAGACACTATTAGGTTATGCTGATATAACAGTCGTGGTTTTGACTTAGAACATCGTTGCTACGCCTGATGCATGCATTGGTTTACTGTTTAGAGATAATGTTCATCACCTGTTGCTTCTTGATGTTAATGTTAAATTTGTCATAATACCTACAATAAAACTCAACAAAGCAAACCATACCAAGTGGTTGTCAGACTTCACTAACAAAGGCATGTTGTTTTAACTTATGTGACCCAACCTAAGGGCAAGCATTCTGTGCTACAACCAGTCACTATCAGTGATTTCTCTTCAAAATGTAACCAAATCGCGCCCCTAGTTTCTCATCAGTCCATTTTTTGCAGCGTTGTATTGAGAAATGGTTGTAGTAAATACCTCTCTGTAAGTGGCTAAGCTTAACACTCTGTATTTATCACGAAAATGACAATATGTTCTTCATTTGTTTACACTGATAAAAGTCGGGATCCGACTTTTATTAGTAAAGAAAACCGTCATAATGGCATCTTCAAGACCCGCTTTAAAATGGCTTTAGTGTCTGTTTTTCACAAAGCAGAGTAATAGGAAGCTGTTGATTATGCCTAACACAGCAATTTGGACACAAAACAATGGGGGCAATTTTGAGTTTGGAAAAAATGGCAGATAGAGTCTTTAGCATCATGTCAAAGATGGCATTATAAGCAGAAATTTCCTAGTCCACTGTCTTACAAAAAATAAAATGAAACGGGCTTTGTGGTCTTAGATGTGTATTATGTGCCTTTCCTCCAATGAGGGCAGCACTCACTGAACATATCACGATATCCACGCAATACTCTTGGGGGGGGGGCTCAAATGATGATTGTATCCTGGCCTTCTCTCCATTTTCTCACTTTCCTTATTCCTATCCCTACTCACTTCGACTTTATATTGGGAAATCTTCTGGAAACCCCTCCAGAAGTTAGAAAAGTATGCCAAGAACTTACAAGTTGTGGTTGCAAGGAGGGTTGCGGATGACAGGACAAATGCTTGAAGTCCTTTTTCACTGGTTAGTCCTATTTGGGATAATCTCCTCACATCTTAATATCTTATGACGTCCCCTTGAGCTTTATGACGTCATACTATGAAGAATATTCGCACCAGTAGACAGGAAGTATCATCACAGCACCACCATCTTGCTGACCATCCGACGCTAGTCGGACTAACGAAAACGTTACAGGTGAGCGAAATATTTGTAGTTCGTTGAGTTACAAAATAACTTTTCAGATTTATTTACCAAACTAACGTAATAAGTACCATTCTTATCTCTACTCCCACGATTTTGGCAATGATTGCCTCCGTAGTCTACGAGAACTTGAGAAAACATCTCTCAAACTAACGGGCGATTTCTCAAAAAAAAACCACTTTCGTTTCAATCTACCATTGTTTTAATGCCACGTAACCCCCAATAATCTATCTACGTATACCAACACCCGGCGTTTAAGGGTTACCGAGGGCTAACAATATCCTTAAACACGCCGAACGATCTCCTGCTCAATGAAAAAATCAGGCAAGACCAATTTTATTACGTTGGACATTTTGAATGGACAACCTTTTTCATTCAGGATACTTCGCGGGGATTTAGCCTGAAGCCGCTTGGATTAGCGTGATAGATTTTCATTGACAGGGGTCACAGGTCCGCTAGAACACTGGGCTGTCAAAACACTATGGCCAATTTATTACTCCTGCCCGCACTGGAGGGGAAAACGAAGTGCTGAATTTCGGCTGTAAACTGTTTAATCGGGCGGTGGTGCTAACGAAAAGTGGGGTCATGAATTTTCTTCGCGTCACTGACGAGTCGGAAGTTTCCGCTGTTTACACAAGCGCGCTTAAATTACGGAAGGGCCAAAAAAGTCCGATAAAAGACATCGTTGTAGAGCCTACTGAAACAGGCGTGTAAAGACAACTACCCAGCGACAAGGCCGGCGGACGCTACGTGGCGCGAGTAGTGAATGTGATCAAAACTACTAACCCCCCCCCTCCTTCAAATATCTAGGAATAAAGACTTGCTCTAGATAACCCAGAAAAGATCGCAGTATAAACTTGTTTGCCTAGTGACAAAGGCAGGGCCACTTGTGTTATAGACACTGAGTATATGAAGGAAAGCCAATCTCTTCCTTCAAGATGTGAATGTGTAGGAAGAGCTTATAAAGAGCCTACACATAAATAACCAGAACAAGCTTATCAAGTTACTTAAAGAGCTGAAAGAGCATGGGTGCCATTGACACTCTAAGACGTCTACTGGAAACTCTACCCAACAGTGGTGTGACACGCCCAAATATTTATGGGCTTATTAGAGATCCTAAAACAGGTGCACCTCTTGAACCGATTATTTCTAAGCATAGACTCGGTCACGTATGAACTTGCACGGTTTGTTTCTAGTATAATTTCATTCACCTCTCATCGTCACACTGACACTATATAACCAATACACTCCGGATTGCGTGGAGAAAATTCGCGAACTGCAGTTGGATACTGATGAGTCTCTGGTCTCCTTTGATGTGTCTGTGCTCTGTTTACATCTATCCCGGTGGACAAAACACTTGATGTTATACGAGAGCTGCTAAAAGTGATAAACAGCTGGAAAAAGAGGAATGCTAAGGATCTAGAACCCAAGGGGCACGTTTTTGACTGTTTGAGTTTTTGTCTAAATACATTCTACTGTGTTTCTAGAGAGAAGTTCTACTACCCACACCAACGATATGGATGCGCTATGGGTAGTTCCTGTAGCCCGCTGTCCGCGGATGATTACATGGAGTATTTTGAAGGCATTGCGCTAACTTCTGCACAACACCCGCCACGTGTTGGTCAGAATGTCAAACGACACATTCTGGTGTTATAAAAACAAAGTTTACATCCGAAGAACACGGTCAACTTTACCTACTTGATACTGGTTTGTCGTCTACAGGATGGTCACTCAAAGTAACGCTTACATAGGAAACCTTACCACACACGTATTTGAATTTTTTATCACATCATCAATGGAACACAAACTTAGTATTGTTAGAACCCGGATTTCTCGCGCGCGAATCCATCGTTACGGACCCTACAGATAAGGAAACGGAAATTGCTCCTTTGTGAAAAGCGCCCTCAAAAACTGTGGTTACTCAAGCCTGACCTTCTTCGCGGACAAACGAAAAAACCCTAACTTGAATCATGACAGAGGACTGGATTTAGATCCTATTTGGGATACACCTCCTCACATTTACATCTTATGACGTTCATCCTTGAGCTTATGACGTCATACTAGGACGAATATCCCATCAGTAGACAGGAAGTCCCATCCACAGCACCACCATCTGACTGTGACGTAGTTGGACTGCGAAAACGTCCAGCTGAGCGATACGCGATTGGTAGTGTGAAGTTAAAAAAAAAATAACTTCCAGATTCATATTTAATGGTACCACTGGTGCTGTTACCAATTTTTAAAAAATGACGTTTCTCGCAATCTTCCAAGTTCGTGATCAATTCCAAATATTAGCAATTGCACTATCCATTTTTACGAAGCCATCTTGTGTTTATACATATCGGGTTGGAATGAAGGGTATTGATCTGGCTTTAAAGGCATACCAAACAATCCGTATTATTATAACAAAACTCTTACACTGAATTTTAACATGTTTGGGACACTCTGTATAATAAAAACAAGTAAATAAAAGACTTCCGCTGCCGTGAAGACGAACATTTTAAATGCGATCGTCGTCTAGTCTACAATGCAAAAAACAGAATTAAACACTGTACTCTTATAAACACTATTGCACCGTTCCTAAACATTTAAAATATAATGTTTCATATCTTAAAACACATTATGTCTAAACATGTTTAAAAAATCACAACATGTTTAGGGATATGGCATTAGGTGTTTGACATTTCACCGGGCGGCACTTTGACATGTTAATCCTAAACACCAAATTTGCACCACTTTCTAAAACACTGTTTTTGCAGTGTAATTGTAATGAGTTACCACAATACAGCCCACCTATCCTTCTGAACCTACCCATTTTACAAACGATGTGTGTAGACCGCCTCTGATTG
>JAMKCH010038835.1:0-34700 GCA_023653785.1 Ophioderma brevispina | reverse complement strand
AAATCAAGTTCAAAAGGCTTCATCAAAACATATTAATTTCCTTGTGTTTAATTTGTACTCTTTTAATTTTTTTTATATGGTTACTTTTCTCGTTTGTAATGTGCCTTGTATTCATTGATTGGGCCCATATAAGTCTTTGGTCCGTATGTACTGTACAGACTGTCCCAATACAAAACTATACAATCAAACTACAAATATAAAAAAATACTAAGCTGTGCATTTTGTGCCAGATATTTTGACCTTTATTGTTAGACAGATCCTAAGCTAAATCCCCTCGCTTTATTCCATCCCAATTTGATTGACCTAAGCGGAATATTGTCAGTTGAACACCCATGAAATAAATACCACTTGGGGTGCCAGTTTCATTGAAGGTTCAAGAAACTAAAGGTCTAATGAGTCGCTTTCATTGTGGGATTAACCCGCTTTTCAAACAAAAAGAATAATTGTACGAATCAGAGTGAATGTATTATAATGCATTGAACTAATCACATATTATTTTTTCAGTGAACAACACCAGAATTATTATGTTGTGGTGAAATGAGGGGACCCATCTTAGGGGTACAATAATCATGAAATTCCTGTAAATTTGGGGAATTTCGTGCTGAAACATGTACCAGTCTACAAGGTCTGTTTGAGGACCCCAATGAGTTGTGGACAACGCGCTTACATGTGGAGGGACAATTTTACCCTTCCCCTATTCCCACTGCCCCCAATATGCCAGGGAAGATATGATGAGAAAGCATTGTCAACAAAGAGCAAATGACGGAAAGAAAGATGGTTGTGTTCAAAGGTCTCAGTTTTACTTTCAACAAGGGTGTTTTTTCTTCTGCTGAAACTGGACGTAAAACTGAGACAACAAGACTGTTTGGAATTGAATTTTCCCAATGCTACATGTATTTATTGCAATTGCGACATTATAAGTTTAAATTATGTATCCTCACAAGAAGCAGCACTTATAACATATATACCTACTTTTTATGTTAATTTTTTAATAAAGAATGTCTTGAAGGTGATTTTCAAATGGCAAATTTTGTTGATATCAGGATAGCCAAATTGGCCCACAGGTTTTTTCAACTTGGTCCGCAGATATTAGGCCTACCTCCTGAACTGACCCACCCCCGGGGAGTGAGCCAAATTACAACCAAAACTAAAATCTCCTAAGCTGGAACACTCCTAAAAGAATCAATAACGCCAGTTGATAGCCTGAAATTTTTTGGCCAAAAAAAATTAATCTTTGATTGTATATTTTTTTTGGGGACCTCTGTATGTATTTAAACTGTAAGAGTTTGCATTAATATTCATAAACCAAGTTTATTGCAATTGAACTTCAAACTTCAGTTTAGAAGGCGAACCTATCTTACAACTTTGACTCCCATAATATAACCTTTGATCTTGGTATGTGAACCTTGATCTCACACCAATTTGCCGCAATGGCCAAGTTTGGTTTAAATATCCATTGAAGTATGTTGATATTACAGACAAATGTTAACTCTTTTTCGCATCACAACAACAGACGTCAACAAGACCAATAGTTGGACAAGTGATCCCTATGTGTCTTCCTGCCTTAAGGCAACAAATGGGAAAGTACTGTTGTTGTAACTCACCAGTTCTTGTTTTTGATAACCTAAGAAAATAAAAAAAAATAATGCTGCTGATACCATCATTTTCTCATAACCTAGAAAACACACTAAACTTAATCCCTCATGATACTTGAAAAAAAATAAATGTGTTTTTTTACAAATTGACCCATTTAAAAATTTTGTTACTTGATGTGGGGGAAGGATGCCTGATGTGCGCTACTAATTTGGGATTTTTTAGGTTGCCGAGCTCCTGTGGAGCTCTATGAAAAAAATCTCTATATCGGCATTATATCCTGATTGATTTCTCCAATCCCCCAGCCGCTTGATGCAATCCTTCATTTTTACCATACGCAGGAAGACATCATTTTAATAAATTTTTGTTCTGCAAACTTTTGGTTCGTAGAAGAAATGTGGAGAAAAATGCATTTGAAATTCATTTCCGCCATTTCAAAAAACCCTAGACTGCTAGAAACATATTATTATTCAAAAATTAGTCGCTTCTCATTAATTTGGTATCCTACCATGCCAATCGACTCCACAAGGTCCGGGCACGAACGTATACAAATGCACCCAAGAATACCACTCTTCATGCAACACAACGTATACCCCACGTATTGACAGGACCTGGCTATGTGGAACCACATTTTGATCAAATTTCCTTTCCAGACCTGTTTGTCATAGTTGATAGCAGGCCCCGTTTCGCAGTATTGCCAACTTTTTGTCAACCTGGGGGTCTTTTTTCAAACTTCAGTGACAGCTTTGGTATATTTTTTTCAATGTGTGTAAGACATAAATTTTAGGAATATAAAACACACCTTAATCTTTCCCTTTTATTACTTTTTAATCAAAGTTTGGAAATTGAGTCCATTTCTGTAAAAATATGCAAATATTTTTGTTAGGGAAATTAGCTTAATTGCTAAGAAATTACATTTGTCGTTATTATTCGAAGTAAGTATGTCCCTTCAGTATTCACTGAAATATACATTGACCTTGATTTTCCAATTTCATGACTTTTTTGCTTCTATTTTTCCCAAAACGGTTCTTGACATCAAAGTTATTTCTTAAAATCAAAAAGCTCACAGAGCATGATTGGATTTTTTTCACGTATTGATTAGATTTGTAGCTTGGATAATTTTGTCCAATGCAGCCATCTTTCCCGTTAGTTAGCAATATTAGCTTTTCAAAAAATTAACGTCCACGTGTTGGAACTGACATGTGAAAACACGGAATTTTTGACTTAAAATCTTATCTTTTTGAGACATACATTAATACACAACTAACTTAACGCTTTGTAAAGATGGAACCCACTACTAACTTTACCTACTGAATGCTTTGTTTTATCCTCATGCTCTTCCAATACAACATTTCACAGAGAATTTCAACAAAGATCTGGGTACACACGCATATTTATAAGTCGCTCTAATTTTGTTTTAGCAAAAGAGCGACCACACCTTAACTGCTACTACTAATTAACAACCCATTTGAACCCGTAACCTCTAGGTCACTGAGAATTCGAAATATTATCTTTTATTTCCATATGAAACTTTTGATGAAACATTCTGTTGCAGAAGTTCCGTTCCGGGTCTTTTTTTAATTCAGCATAGTTGCATAGAGATGGAACTATACCTCAGTGATAAGTATTAGAAAATAAGGTAATGTTTTTTAGCCTCTGCCGTTATCCACCATGTTCCCGTATTTTGGGAAATAATTCCCCCAGGTGAACAGTGTCAATACTTGAAACACAGTATTATTAGATTGATATCCGGATGTCATCCAGCTTAGTCCCAATGTTCTCCCCATCATTGTCCTTTTTTTTTACATAAGAAATACAAAATCACAGGTTTTTCACTTTCTCCTACAAAGGGAAGATGAGTGGTACATTGTCTTTGATCCATGCTAGTTGGGTAAGGATTGTTTTGTTAAGGATTTAACTGATGTTATACATTCAACTGAATTGGCCTTTGTGCAAATCCAGCAGTGCCTTGTACTAACCGTGGGGTTTCAATTGCTCAACGGGGAAAGAAAGAATCGCCAACACCAGTGGCGGCACCATACCTCTTTTTCTGGGTTGGGCAAAGTGAAATCTTGTGGGGGGCAAAAGGAAATCTGGGGGGGGGCAAATATGGAAAATTTGGAAATTTCAAACCAATTTTGGCCCAACATCGCTGAATTTTTGGCCCCAATCACGAATTGCCCCAAATCCCTTCATTTTTCTTTCGGCCGACCATGGGGGGGGGGGGGCGAGGGGGGGGGGCAAGAAAAAAAATTTGGGAGGGTGGGGGCAAATGCCCCCCATGGTTACGCCATGGCCAACACTATTACTGACTACTGTTTTTTTTTTTGTCTGCAGAGGGCACATAGGGATTGCTTTGGTAGTGTGGTATTGATTTGTATCTCTGTCCTATGGTCAAAATGTTTACCCCAAATGTTAAACCTAAACATATGGCGGGTATTCCACAATGTTGATCAGTTTCATCATACTTTGGTCCTTGGGTAGTGTCCCCAATGTTGATGACCCCAGTGACCTCATGTGATTTGGGTCCCGTGCCATGGCAACGCCCATGATTCGGTGAACGACCTATATTGTGCGTCTGCAAAATTGCAGAAGCACATATGGATTTTCTCTGGGTCGTATTCTGTGTGTGTGTGTGTGTGTGTGTCTGTGGTTAAAATGTTACCCCTTAATTCTCAGCCGGAGTCCGTAAGGCTACTATATGTCATTGGTGGAAGGAGGGGGGGTGACTGTTGTCTTTTTTTATTTGTGACGATCGCTACCGACCCCAACGTACACACATAATTGCGGCCCATAAAGGATGAAAGTAGGAGCCAAGCAGCAGGCCGGAAGAACGGAGGTGCCACGAGAAGGCTTGTGAACAAGAGGAGCGGCGGTCGGCTGAGGATGCGCACCGCACCCTCCATCGATTTTTCCCCTTTGGCCGGTCACAATGTTAACCCTTATACATCTTACATGCCGTGGTGAGTTCCGTAGGCTACATGAATGAACTGGTGAAGGAGGGGCGGCGGTGGGTGACCAGTGGGTGCCCTCATGTACCTATGTGACCTTCATGACCTCTGTACCTTTTTGGGCCCAATCCACAAACCGTGACGGCGATGACCTCGCGTCCGAGGACCGCGCATGTTTTTTTAAAAACAAGATCTTATCTGAAACTATTTACTCTCTTGAACTAATCATTATAAAACCAGTCCATGGCAGTGCCGACTTCTTGCTGGGGGGGGAAGGAGCGCTCACAGTTAGTTTTTGTAGGAGAAGTGAAATTGGCTGGGAGGAATATCAGAAAATTTTTTTTAGGTTTTACACCATTTTTTGGCCCAAAATTGCTGATTTTTTGCCAAACTTTTGGTGATTTTTGGCCCCAAATCGGCTGATTTTTGCCAAAAAATCATTTTCTTTTTCGCTGGGGGGGGGGTGCCAAGAAAAATTGGCTATCTAACATACGAAGTCACACGCGTTCACAAAACTCATATATCTTCTGTTTTAGAAGTCATATGACACAAACTAAAATATGTAGTATTCCAAGACTTTGTAGCATGTTTTCAGTTTTCTATCGTGGGGAAAAATTAATTGCTTGTGATGCCTCTGTGTACGCAGCATGACCACCCTTGGTCAAATAACAAAGGTATGAACAACACAACAGAAGGCATAAGAATATCTACATACTGAATTTGTCAGCAAAGAGATGAACACAATAAAGATCTCAGGTATCAAAATAGTATAGAAGACAGCAGGGCATGACTCTACATTGACAATTGAAGAGGAAATCAGGGTCTCTACGGTGTTTTATCAATCCCTATGCCTAGCATGTCCTATCCTGTACTGTTACAAACCAGTACTTGGGGATAAAAATGTCCCAAAAGTTTATAAACCACAGTTTTTACATAATCGTGCTAAAATTCCCCAGTACTCACGCTTTGTAGGCTAAATGAGTGTGAAAGTCAGGGGTTTTAATGTGGTTAATAATAAGGCTTTTTTATGGGATCACAATGCCCCTAATGCGGTTGAATTTTCAACTGGTGCATTGTTTGATGACTCAAAACACCCTGTTAGTCCAGCCATAGCAAGTAAAAGAATCTTGATCACTCCCCTCGGCCCCCTCTCTAATTGTGCATCGACCTCTATTCGGATAAATGGAATCATTTTAGTGGCCGAGGGGAGGATCAGATTAACTTATTGTCCACCAGATGGACAGCTATAATTATTCATCATGTTAAATCTACTATCTACTGCCTCATAATTGACAATGTATGTTAAAACATCTTAAAGGGCCATCTGATTCATAGCCTCATCTCCGACTTACCAAAAATGAAGATTTTTATATCATCTTGAAACCATTGGCCCAAGTCTCGTATGGTTTTTGAATCTTTACACCATAATCGTTTACCGGAAGACATTCTAATTTGTATTTTCCTGCCTGTTTCCTCTCCTCCAGTGGCCTATTGGTCCACCTCATTTGAACATTACTCTAACATCAAAAGCACCTTTCGTAATCATTGAATTGGTTCAAAAGATCTTTTCTGAAGGATATACATGAAACATTAATGTTCTTGATTAAACAAAATACATGTGGTCCCCGGACCGGCTGGGTTTTCTGCGTTGCGTTTGGTAATGGCCAAGGTCCATGAAGGTCACCACTCCCCCACCCCCACCCCCCTCCTTTCCACCAATATCATCGATCCCTTCCACTCTACGGGCCGGCAATCACCTTAAGGTTAACTTTTGACCACTACACACCTACCACACACACACACACACACAGACATACAAACCAGAGTAATCCCTATTGGGTGGTATTCTGAAAGGAGACTACTTCAGTCCTGGTTTAAAACTAACCAGGTTGTCCTACAAGAGGGGACTTTTTTTTCCTTTCAAGATACTGTGAAAGTTACTGTAACGGGTGAGAAAATTCCTCATGGATGGGCTGCTTCACTCCATAGAATTTTCTCACCCGTAAACACACTTTGAGTAGGTTGTAAGAACAAGTCCCCTCTTGTAGGACTAACCCTGGTTAAACCCAGGTCTAAAGTTTAGTCTCCCTTTCAGAATACCAACCTTTGTTGCCTTCTGCATTCCTTGCAGACGACACAAAAAGTGAGGATGCTAGGGTAAGAAATGCACCTTTTAAAAGTTTTAAAAACAAGTTTCATGTGCCTCGGGTGTAATGACACTACTTATAACAATACGACTCCTTACATTCATTGAATTTCGTTAGATGAAGCAACAGTAGCCATCCACCCATCATCTTTGCCTGTTGAAAATACGGCAAACCATCTTACCTACTCACTGACCTGTGTCAAACTACAAATGGCTACATGAGGGTGAGTGCGAACATTTACATAATCGCAATCATTTACTTTTAGCACCATGGCATGTGGGTGAATATTTATGTTGTTCTAAGCAAATAAAAGGTTTATCTCTGGACCCGCGCCGCATAGAGTTTTAATCAGAATTTGCCATGTAGCGGCTACACAACACGCTCTGGCAATATATTTTTTGAACATCTTAGACTATGGTGGCGTACTACGGCACACACAAGCTTGTCTCTACCAACCCGTGGTATCACATTCCGTACCTAGGGGGATTTGGTGAGGCAATTCTAAATTTAGAAGTACATTGGACAGTTGTATTTCAAATTTATTCACCAACGATTGACAGTGAAGGGTGAGTGGTTTTCTCCTTGCAAATGTGCCTTTAAAACTGTAATTTTTGTGTGTATTTGATCGGAATGATTGATTTCTCCTCCCCGGTGCGAATTGGTCACACCTTCCAAAGGTGCAGAATTCTGCAACATTTGGATGTTTCGCGGGCATTTTTGAGCCTTTACATGCATTTCGATTCTTTAATGTGTTTCAATCGAGTATGTTCTAATAAGTACATTTACATCAGGAGAAAATCCGGATCCGATTGATAATTGTGATTTTTTGCTACGGCCTTTCTAACCTTCATAGTGGGAGACGTGGCCTACGTTAGGGTGCTTGCCTCTGGCCGCATTTTCCAATCAAAATTCCCGGGCTCGAAGCCCGGTGTGTCGTGGCACTAGCTGGGATTTATTCGGGTATCTATCAATTCTGGATTTGATCTGTATCCCGCTATTGATTAAATACAGAATACCGCTTCCTCCGCCATGGTTCACTTTGGAATTGGGCAATGTCTCATTAAATCATCTCGTCCTTCAAGGGGGACGTTAAAGCCATCAGTCCCGTGTACAAGTCACAACTGTCATGACCTTCGCAGTCCTGTCGAATAAGAGTAGGGTGTAACCCCTACTGTTTCCCTATCTGCTCCCGCCTCATAGCGGCCTGTTATGAGCGTCCGTACATTGATACACGCGGCCCCGCAGCACCCTAGCTGATAAATCCTACAACACCGCCCAACGCCATTCCACGGCCTTTTTGTATATGGAGCACACAAACAATCTACAGAATTTGGCCCATGTATCCTTGATATGATGGAAGCAGCGGCAATGATTTTGTTTCCAGCAATCTAGCCCTTTTATCTCAATGCAGACCTTGTCTCTTCTCGCCAGTGTGGGATGATATGGGAGACCTGGTTGCACACCACCCAGATTGTGATCAAAATTTTGGTAAGAAATTAAAATGATTAAAAAAAAAAAAACGCAGTAGAACATGCTTTTTTTCTAAAAAAAATAGCGTGGCACTTTGCTTTGTTGTCAAAAGGTCCATAACACCTTTTTGCCTAATGCGGATACTGTGGAGCACAGTGGAATCAGTGGTCTACCAGTGATCTACTTGTGATCGATTGGTGGCGGGTTCGAACCCTCTATAGCCAAGTATGTTGTCGGTTGAGGCATGCGCTTCACCTTACTTTGCTCCCCCCAACCCATGGAGTATTGCATGATCGTTCCTATTTAAACGAATCTTTTTTTTCGTGCTACGAGCTGGGGATCACTACTCTTCCTTCACTAAAATTTTTAAAAATATTATGGTTAACCAGAAAGCTGTATCCCAAAGGAAAGCGGGGCACCTTATTTAGAAAAATTAATACAAGTCACTCAAATTTATTCAGAAGATAGTGACCATATGTCGACACAACGCAGTTGACATAGGCTATTGTATATCACATCACATCAAACACTCAGACTTTTTTTCTCAACAGGGTAATGCAGATCCATTGTTACTTACGCTACTGCCTACACTGTTGACAAGATTTCAAACTATATTAGGTGTTAGACTTCCCTCCCCGTTTGGACTTCTAGTAATCTGTTCATATTAAAAGGCAACATATTCACCTCGCTCATGATTTTTAAAATGTGGTCGCTGATACATTGTCTTTCCTTGTAATTTGGATAGTATAGGGTTTATATCAAGTTTTAAAAGACATTAAACTTGCGGTTAGTTATGCACAAATTAGGTCAGCATTTTTTTTTTTTTTTAATTTCATGAATTTTGCCTTTACTTTTCTTCGACAAAAAAAATTATTAATCATATGGTCCAAAGTTATGAACCCACATAGAGTCAAGATTTCTTTTATCGCGAACGAGGAAAGACTCACACCATGCGCAGGAAAACAGTCAAACTGTTCAACTGCGTGCACAATACAATGGACCAGATGTAAAAGAATGTGAAGTGTGTTCCGGGCCGATTATTGAGTATCATTAGCCTCATTGTTCGCTTGAGCATGTTGAGGTTATGTATATCCATTGGTCAATGATATTCTAG
This sequence comes from Ophioderma brevispina, assembly GCA_023653785.1. NCBI lineage: Eukaryota > Metazoa > Echinodermata > Ophiuroidea > Amphilepidida > Ophiodermatidae > Ophioderma > Ophioderma brevispina. The sequence continues at coordinate 25,425 of JAMKCH010038835.1, read as the reverse complement.
AAATAAATTGAGCTGACATTTTATTCATTTTTCTAAATAATGTGCACCCCTTTCATGTGGGGACAAAGCTTTTCCTGTTTAAAATAATATTGTTTTAATTTTAGTGAAGGAAGTAAGTAATCCTCAGGTCTGGAGCACGAATATTTAATTAAAAGGCCAACATTGTATCATGTACCATGGCCTATATTAATGAGTAATGGTGTATGCTGGGAAGGTAAAACAAACTTGCTGTGAAGGAGTGGCAAACTTCCACAGCAATTTGCACTAGAGGAGTCTAGCCCCTGAGGCAGGGAAAGAGAATTGGACACTCCAGCCAGGTAGTTTAACATTGGCTTACCCCATTACCTTACTTTTTAAAGGAAATATGTCAAGATTTTTGTCAAGCTCAGTTTGACTTAAATTCATAAAATATATGTACATACATCACGAATTCCCGAAAAAATAATACAAAATGATGTAAAATTAACAAAATAGAGGCATTTTAATTTTTGTTTTTTTGACATACGAAGAAAATGGGCGGATTTTTCGCCAATCAAAAGCGCCCAATTTTGCTCTCCTCGTGACGTCAAAGTGATGACCAAAACATCGTGTTGACTCGAATTGTTATTGCTGACACTGTAATATTGATGGATTAATGAAAGTAATAATAAAATTAGAAAAATAAGTTACAGAATGACATATTTTGTTTCATTTCGTTGTGTTTTAATTATTATTAAGTGGCAACACTGCGATATGATGGTCACAACGACGTAAATTATGGATGGTCATCACTTTGACGTCACCATTTGCCTGCGATGTGGATTTGTCGGAATCGTTTTCGAGTAAGCTATTGGGCGGAAAATTAAAAGGGCAAAATACTCAACAATTTTCAACTTATTTTGATTTATATGTAATCTACGTTACTTAAGCTTTCCATCCATACCAAATTTTCCAAATATTCAGAATCATGACATATTTCCTTTAAAGCAAATAATAGTGAGCTTTCAATTCTTATTTTTCATTTCCTTCCACAGAAATGTGTGCCTGGTTGACCCTGAGTGGTTATATGATGTAGCGCCAGACTACTTCCGACAAAGAGTGGCCAGAAGAAAGTGACCTTAACTGTTTAACGATCCCTGAGGTGTACCGGCCGATTTAAAATTGGTTAACCGTATGGTTACATTATCCAACAGAGACTAGTAAGAAATTTTAAGGTTTGGAAGATATATAGAAGGTCTATTTTGATTGGTAATCAGAGGTTTACTCAATGTTATATCATGCAATTAGCCAATCAGAGATTATGTTAGAAGGCTGTAGACCTTAGGGTGTTACTCCTCTCAATTTGAAAAGTTTCCCACAGCTACCTCAAAGTCTTGCATGCAGTGTAGCTTTTACACGTGCAGGCAAATTAAGTGTACTCAGACATCTAGACCAGAATCTCTCAGCCAAGAGGGAACAATAGAAACCTAAAGTAAATGTGTATATCTCCATAGTGATCTTTACAGAGACACATATACATTTTCAGAAGAATCCCCATTTTTTAGAGTACAGTATAAGGAACGCAAAATTGTTTGGTATAAAGTGTTTAGTTTTGTTCAGCATACCAACATTTCTAGATATAGTTTTTTTGAGATAGCACTACTCTTTTCCTTCCACGTTAAATTTTTGCGTCAATATAACACGCTAGGAATTTTAGTTTTATCTACCCTGTAAGATGTGTACCATCGAGTGAAATGGTAATATTATTATGCCTTATGTGGCAGTGTTTGGCGGGTTACCCTAATCATAAAATTTTGTTTTACTAGCATTTACGACAGTTTGTTCTCTTTGAAAACCAATTTGTAACTTCTTTGAGCTCCCTGTTTATTAAATCCCCTTAACTTCAATTCATAATTTGTAGTACAAAAAGATGTCATCTGCAAAAAGTAATAAATTCCAATATTGATGATGTATTTATATATCATTGATAGATAATAATAAACAGTAGAGGGCCTAATATTGGACCTTGGGCACACCCACTTTTATATCTTTTAGATCAGATTTACATGAATTATCAAAATCCAAATTGCTTTCCTATTTAAAGAATAGTTTTGAACCATTCCAATTCAACTCCTCTAAAGCCATCTGTTCCATTGATAGTAGAAAATTTTATGATCTATTGTACAAAACTTCCCCTTAGACAATCTAGTATATACCAACATTGGGTTCCAATTGCGTTCTACTGCACAATAAATCCTTTGAAACATTCTCTGTAGAGTCTACAACGAATCAAGTGCAATTTGAGATAAATTCATATCCTCAAACAAATCTACTCCTTTCACTTTAAAAGTGAGCACTTAAGGCTTATCATTATTATCCTTGGTCTCTGACAATGTATTCCACAGTATAATTTTCCCCATCGGTAACCTCTAATATTCACATGATGTTGTTTTGAGTGACAGAAGAGGGTACAACATAAATCACATTGCTATAGACCAGTAACAATCCTATGTCACTTCTTTTGTTTGCCTGCGAATCCATTTCCTACGAATCGTTATGGGCCCTCGGTATTAAAACTCAACATTAACAATTGCCCAGTGTGTACTGCAGCCCGAACATGTTTGACAAACATGGTTACTGGTCTATATATGCAATGGTTTCATTTCACACAGATTGCACTGCAAATGCATGGAAGGTGCCTTTACGCAAACATTCATATTGCAATACTAGGGTTGGGCATATGAACTATTTTTTTACAAATCTTTTGTAAATGGCATATCTATGGCCATATTTGGCTCTGAAAATGAATCAGGCAAGCTTTTTCACTCAAGATAAATTTTTAGGTTGGTTCCGTTGAGTTTAAGTTTTGTACATAGGGCTTACTGCTACTTTTGAAAAAACAAAAAAACAAAACATGATCTTTTCATCCTCCAGAGATGCCAATTTTCGGATTTTAATCTGAATTCAGAATTTTTTTACTCCCAAATTTCTGCAGTTTTATTTATTTTCAGCCTGTTTTGGGTCATTTTTCCCAAATTTACGCGCTTTTTCAGATTTTTTTGGTAACACTCACTGGCATCTCTGCATCCTGGATTTTGCTAGAAACTCACCAATAGGCAGGGGGGTAGGACACGATCTGCTCGATTTGGGCATTGGGGATTTCCAAACGGTAATTTGGGGAACTGCTACGTGCATTTACTATGGCAGTCTCGGTCCCAGTGACATTAAAAAAATCATCTCTCTCTTAAACCTTTGTTCAAAAGATCTTAGTAATATCATGATAAATTAAGAAAAAAATATTGGCTCCAAAATCCATCGGGGTTAGTGGATTAACCCCGCTGCAAAATAGTGTAATTTCCAATAACAGTCATTTAGATTTAAATATTCGTGACCAGGCCTAGTCTTTAGTCAAGTCTGTGTGTAACCGTTCGATATGCGTAAGAGCGCCCTCCTACCGTTAAGTCTTTGAAACAGATTAGCACCCGGAAGTTGATGCTGTTTTGAATTTGCTGTTGCTGTTAGGTTGGCATGTCCTACCCCCTGCCAATAGGTGCTCTATAGGTTTAGGCAATAATTGTCAAAGAAAAAAATAGCAAATTTATTCTTAATGGCAGAAAATATATTTTTTCCAAAACTCTCTTCAATTGAGGCAAGGCAATGCTCAGAAAACCCAAAACAAGACCACTAGATTGTGAGTGGATTCCGTTGAGTATAAATTGAAGGAGTCTATTTTTGTAAGGTGAAGCCTTTGCAACCAGTTACATAACTTGCTAATACCTGTGAATGGCACAGGCTTGTTTCCATACTAGTATGTGCATGTGTGGTACTATTATTAATGTTAGTAGCAGGCAACTCATTGTGTGTAAAGAGGTGTATTCCAGTTTCTATAAATAATTTAAACCAGTAGGTGAAAGTTGTAGCTGTGCTAATGAGTGACTACACGCCCTCTGCAAGGTAAAGACATTTTTTTCTTTATTCTAGACAATCATGAACTTGGTTATTATGGAAACCTATGGTTTTACAAAGGGAGGCAATATACCTAGCACATGTGCATGTTACATTTAGTTGTCATTAGTTTGTATGTGGGCAAATATTGGCAAATAACTAATTTAACCTCAAAATCCCATTGACTTTATGTATCAAACTTAAAATCCATGGAACCAACCAAAAAATTTATATTCATGAAAGAACTTGCTAGATTCTTTTTCAGGAGCCAAAATGGCCATAGAATCCACCCTACCAATACTCCAGATTTCCAATTGTCAGAAACAGGGCTTTGGAGCGAGGTTGACCAAAAGATTTTCTAGGGCACCCAAATTTTTTTCAATACTGTAACCTTCATAAATATTAATATAGCTCATGATGTTCTCAACCACTAACCAAACTGAATAATGCAAAAAATTTTTCTTGTTTTTAAAACATTTTAGTGTTTTTCCAGATGCGGAAAACTCAAAATAGCACTATTGCAGTCACTTCAGGCCCATCATGGCAGTATATACTTAAATACAGTATCCAAATCACCTTGGGACAATAGATTTCATAAACGGTCAATATTTGAAGACATGAGATTTTGTAATATGCTCACAGGGTTAATTGATTGATGCTTGCGTATGGACATATGGTTCATGAACATTTGCTTGTCCGAATGTCATGTACTCTGAATCTGGTGAACGAACCCAAGTCCTACACTACTCAATTTACAAGGTTTTTTTTAAATGTAATACCCAATTTAAATCAAAGTACAATAATAAGCATTAACCCTTTGCCGGGACTTTGGCTACTTCTAGCCAGATGCACTTCAGGGGTTTCATTGTGGGTCGCCAGCTTTACTGGCATGACCACTTAGGCAATCCGTTGTGCGTGTGTAGTGTATGGTGTGTGTGGCTGTGTGTGTGTCCCTAAATTGTTAAGTTTTTTTTTAATTTCACCTCAATTGAAAAGTTGAAGTTCAATTGGAACCAAACTGCTCTGTCCATATGTGCACCAGGGGATCCCTCTATGTTTGATGAGTCAAAGGCATTTGCTGAGGTCAAAGGTCATGTGGAGGTCACCTCAAAAATAGGATAAAAAATGTAAATTGACCTCAATGGAAAATTTGACGTTCAATTGGAACCAAACTTGTTTCATAGGTGCACCATAGTATCCCTCATGTTGATGATCAAGGTCATGTTCGAGGTCAAAGGTCATGTGTCGAGGTCCAAGGTCAGGGAGTGGCCCCCAGCTATTCTATGAATATAGTGAGCACGAAGCCGAGAACCATGAATTCTAATTGTTTTAAGCGCAGTGAAGCTAAACCATTGCTAAAGCTAGGCAAGAACGAGAGGAATTCCTGGCTGGAACCCCTGCCCTTGATTTCTAGACATGTCCTCGCTCTAGGCTGTTTTTCAATGAACTTGACCCGGTATCGGCTGTTTTGCCCACAGAAGTGTTTTGGACAGCACGCTACCAACCTGCCACTCTTTACCGTTATTTATAAAGTCCTTGTGTGCTAGGCCCAGACTTGCCTAGCACCTCGGTCCGGGTAAGGGGTTTAAAGAGAGAACATAATGTATACTACAAAGATGCAGTGCCTGCTGGCATACTCCAAAAAGTTATTAGCAAGTGACTTTAGTAACTACTTCATGTCTAACATGCTTGTTTTTTATACAATGGACCTCTTTCGTAAACGAACTTCTAAGAAATATTAGGACGATGAAGAGCTTTAAAGCAATAACCAGCACATTTTTTAAGAGTGCCCCCAATTTTCAAATTTGAGATGATTTCACAGTTGCCATTTTTAATTGTCCTAGTACACTATCCCTGTGAAGTGTAATACTTAAAGTGTCATATTTGTCTAAAAGAAGCAATTTTATAACAAGGCGAACTCGTAGTTACGCGATGCGTAATATGTCCCCCGACTGTCGCGATCACTACCATGCAAAATGCAACTACAAACCACCCCACCCCCTCCCCCACCCCCACAACACCCACCCCCAACACCCCCCCCACAACCCACCCCCCCAACACCCCTCAACACCCCACCCCACACCCCCGCACACTCCACCCTCCCCAACCCCCACAAATCCCACACTCCAACCCCCGGGCTCCCCAACACTCTGCACCACCACCCCCCCCCCTCCTTAACGCCCCCAACCCCCGCAACCCAACCCCGCAGCAACCAACCCACCCACCCCAAACCGCCTTAACACGCCTCCCTGCCACCTTCCCACCCCCCCACAAACACTCCACTGTGACCCCTCCACACACCGCAACACCCTCCACCCATCCCCACCCCCCTCCCTAACACCATGCACGACCCCACCCCTCCGCAACATGCTGCAACACAACCCCTTAGCCAAACACTGCCACACCCAACCCCCATCCCCACACCCCCAATACCTAACCCCCTCTCCAACACCCCACCCCCTCCCCTCTGCATAGCATTGCTCTGTAGCGAGGAATTTTGCCTATCGGACGCACTGTTTCAGCTATACAGCAATTACCCAAATTTTATGAGCTGCATTTACATACCTAAGAAGCCGCTGCCACATATATCCAACATACTTTCAAATGGCAAAAAGCACGTGACCCATGATAGGCTTTCATTCATGCGCTCATGTGCATACTCATTGCCCAAAATATGCCCAAAATATATTCTGGTCGAGAACTCTTCAGCCCGCTTTCCTTCCCACCAAGGTACATCATCATACCCCGTTTGGAACTCAAGAAAACTTGTACACAGCCCTTGCAGGAAATTTTTCATAATTATCAAATTAGATACTAATTAGCATATTTAAACCCTCAAAATCTAATCAGGGTCAAGAACTCCATCACCCCTTCTTTCCACCAGTTACATCATTGTTGCCTTACGGAACTCCAGATAATCTTATACAATATGTGGTTACATTTTATCACGGACGAACTGACTAACGGACGGACGGACAGTACGCTGCTCATTTATAGTCCCCGTTCCGAACTCGTTCGGCGGGGAACAATTAGATCAGCATTTTATTTGGAGAACAATGCAACCTCACAAAAAATGATCTCTAACTTGACCTTCCTGAACCAACGGACCACTAATGGATGAGCGTAGACATGTATGGTGCTTATTTCGCAATTTCATATTGAAAGGATGTTTTCCACAAACACTGATTATTTCCTACTTTTTCATCTTTGCGATACATAGACAGTTTGAGCGTTACCATCTCCACCAGTTAGTTTACTATCCAATTAGCAGTGCAACTGTACAAAAATCTCAATTTTTTGGAAAGTCTTCAAAAATGGTCTGTTGTTTTACGGGGTTGTGATAAGGTGCGTTTTTAGAGCATATGGTCAAAGATAGGGTGGGTTCACTGTATGTTGCTCATTGCCTATTTTCCAGAAACAGATAGAGGAGGAGAGACTTCATGCTTCCAATTTCATATTTGTGCGGGTATTGTGAACTTGTCCATGAAACCAATTCTTCTACTTTTTTAAGTTAATAACTTAATTTCTTCTTATAAGTGATAAGCATATTGTATAATTCTTGATACAAACTGGAATAACAATTTTAGTACCAGAAGAATGGTGTTATTTTTTTTAATTCCAATCTAATAATTTAAAAGCCCGACTCAGAGATTACCTGAGGAGGGCCCCTCATTTTTCAAACAAATCATGTTTTTGCATGGTCCAATACGGCTTGTCCATACTACTCACTGTGTGAATAGCTTAAATCGAAGGTTCATCATATATAAAATCACGGGACAAAACTGGATTTAAACTTGGATTTACCACTACCCCCTCTATAGTTTTGGATAACAAGCAGTATGAGTAGATTTTGAAGTCAGCAAGGGGTAAATTTGCACTGTGGAATGCATTAAGGTGCTTGTTCAGATTTTCCTCTATCATGTTCTCCTCATTGATATGGTAGCCTGACTCTTATATAAGCACCACACAGTACCTTTGGAAACAAACTTGCGGGGGGGGGTTTTTTATGCTACAACGTGATAATGCATAGTGCAATGCGCTATTCACTACTATGCTAATTTTGAAGGTTAACCATTAAACGGTAAAGTTTTTTATCTATATCTTGGAGAAATGGATTGGAAAGCTGAATTTCAGGAGATGGAAAGATACGCCTTTCACTTTCTATTGAGACCACTTCCTGTTAATCAGGGGTTCCCAAAGACGACGAACAAGCACCTTTAAGAATAGATTTTTTGTAGGATCCACATACTAATTGAGGTGATATTTCGCTAAAACTGGTGCTTGTGGGAAGGACTCAATACACCTCTGGTTTACCTTTGTGTGGAAGGAATTAATATTACGAAAATACCAGGGCTTTGTAAACACAAACTTTTACTAGAGGGCCACAAAAGTGTTATAGAGGAGGAGCAGATATCATAGTGGCCTTCTTAAGGGTTCGTTTACCTCCCCACACAGAAAAGGTTTGACACCTTTGGTAGTTGTATGGACCCTCTCAATGCTAGGTAGGTATTACTCTCAAATTATGCTGTCACTTTTCATAGGGGCTAATTTAAGGTTACCCAGGTGTCAAACTTTTAAAATGCCCCAATCCATGTGAAATGAATGCCATATTGTCCATCTCATCATACGGATTCCAAAAATGTATAGTTTTTGTACCTACCACCATAACGACCATGGTTTGTGAGTTATAAGGTAAATGGCTAAAAGTGGTAAAAAGGTCATTTCAATTGTACATGGTCAACATTCCAAGTTAATCTGATTCTATGTTAAATCTTGCAAGTTATTCGCCTGAGGTAAGAGTCCTAAAAGGTATAGTTTTTGATTTGTTAAATGCTTACTTACTGAGATACGGGTCAAAGAAGGTCAGCACCAGGGTATGTGACCTTGACCTATTTTGTCCCATAACAAGGTAACTATGCATTGCAGATGGTCCAAACTATTCCCTTATTTAACTCATTACGCTAGATGAACACCTTCTACTAAGCATTTTCACAAAATTGGAGCACTTTCCGATTTTTGCACCCCTGTACAATCGAAATTGACCTTTTTACCCTTTTAGCCATTTTTTACCCTATAACTCCAAACCAATTGTCTATTTGGTACATACTATACATTTTTGGAAGCCTTGTGACTAGACGGACCATATGGGCATACATTTCACCACATTGGAGCATTTTCAAAAGTTTGACCCCTGTGTAAACTTAAATTGGCCCCATTGAAAAGTGACACCACAATTTGGAGAGTACTACCTACCTGCGTTTGATATAGAGGGTCCCAACTAACTACCAAAGGTATCAAACCTTTTTCTGTAGAGGGTAAACGATGTTTGACCTGGGTCCTAGCTCCTCCACTATTAAGGAATTAATGGGTAGAAACTATGGCACCTATTAATGAATATCCCTAATAGGACGTACCAATGGTTTGCATGGTCAGTGGAGTATCCTATGCGAGAACACAATCATTTCACGCTTAGACGTTCGAAGCATTAGACGATTTAAGGAAGCCGCCACTTTATTATTTACGCTATCCTTTTGCCACATCCCATGTTTTATCTTTCACAAGCCAATTGAAAGATGATCGGTGGTTAGTCAAGTTCTGGCCTGTATGAAGACTTCGCGTTTACTGTTAACTTGGAAATAAAACCAGCTTTTAATTAACTTTCCTTTAAAATATATCAATTTAATCAAAAGCATACCTTTTTGCGTAATTTTTTTGTATAAAAAGCCTGGGAGTTTCTTGAGAAACATAGTTTTTTAAAATCAAATAGGAAATTCTACATGGTCTACAAAGAGGCACTACTCGTACAGTTGAAAAGTACGTGATTGCTGAACCGCGCATAGTGGGTTTCGAACACTGATCTCTATACACTGGATTGGGAAACCTGGGCTTCGTATGAGGCACTGGGGCCCTATTGGTCCTCCAAAAAGAGCCCAAGCATGTGGATAAGAGCCGTCACTTACACAATGTTCCATTGAAATGTGGCTATAAGCGACCTAAACAGACACAGAATCAAGCCATTCAGTGAGCTCATTGTATTTGTGCGATGGGAGTGGCAATGTCTTCTCAAAACTTGCAACCCTGGATAACACTTCTGTTAAACAGGTTTCTCTGGAATGGTATTGTGGTTCGGGTAGACCAAGATGTCCGCCCCCCATTGACTCCATTCATCTATACACAATTCTGTTGTGTAAACCAATCCAATGTATAGACATCAGTGGTTACAGTGGACTGCGATAAAAACAAATATTACGCGACCCCTGTTCAAATGTCTCACGTTTCAATGGGATTGTTAGTGTTTTAGAGGGGCCCAACTAACCTTTGTTAATCCAAATGATATCTAAAACACCCCTCTTACATTTTTCTCCTCTTATCCTGGTTTTAAAAATGTAGTTTTTTTTGCAATAAAAAAATTCTAAACGAACTTCCGCTCCTATCGTTTGTGTGCTCAACACAGTTCCAAAGGATGAGGCTTGTGGCAAAGTTGCTGAAGGCTCGTGATATATTTTCGCTGCCTTCTGTTTTGGTATTGCATTCGGCGTTGTAACTATACCACAGGGAATAACATGTAGTTTCCATGATCGTTGTACAGTTTGTGTATATTGGTCGGCATAAATCTGGTTTTTCGCAGGAATACTCCAATGGTCATGAAAACCATCTGTACGTTTTATTTAGGTATATATCATTATATAGTGCGATTGATTTATACCAATAAATCGTTTAAGGCGCAATTGAAGTCTTTGGCTCATGTGCCCTTGGTGCTTTTAGTGAGTTTCTTAACTAAAGATGCACTTCAAACCACCCTAATCCAAACCCATTAATCAAAGAAAAACAATTGACTCCATATTTGTTTACACCACACTACTTTATCTTCATAACTCACACATCATCCATATACAGGATACTTTGACAACTTTCAATTAACAATTTCCTTAATCTGGTCAACTGTCTCTTAAAGTGCAGCAAAACAAATCAAGGTTGACCACGAAAAGCCTTATACTCAAAAATACTGCTTTTTGAGAAATGTTATGTTTAATATTTTCTACTAAGCAAATCTATTCTTCCTCAAAATGTAACTAATCTCATAACTTTAGGTAACAAAGAACAATTTTTAATTATGAAACAAGCAAAATTAAAAGAATTCTTTAATATTTCTTTGAAGTGCGAGTTACTTCTTCTGACGGTACTGAAAACGGTAAATCTGTGAGTTCCTCTTCCAATCATGCCTATGTTTTACAACATTATTTCAATCAGATGGTTTAAGCATGTCATCCCTTTGGAATGTTTTAAAAGAACTCAAGATAAGCTAAAAGATCTGGCAATTGTGCAACTATTAAGCCTCAACCTCTGGTTGGCCAATACAGTTACCATCAGAAGGTCGTAACTCAGAGTTAAGCTTTCTGTTAGTAAACAAATTGTGCACCATTGAGATGTTGTGAAGTGTTATTTTGCTTATAGGCAATAGGAAGTAGACGTGAGTTAAGGCTTCATGGTTCACGAATCTGTCGGTTTACCGTTTGTTTGGTACCAAAACTCAGTAACGTCTGCTGGTTTGTCATGCCTCGAAATGTCAGATGTTCATTGGTGTAAAACTTACCTCTAAGAAACACTCCTAGCTAGGGAGGGGCATTTTTACAACAATGAGTACAATGGTCTGGAAATTGAAACATGGAATTTGAGTGACTTTAGGCTGAATTTCCAAAACTTTGTGTTATTACTGTTTCAGACCTGCCTGCAATTTGTTTTTCATGCTGTCCACAACACTAATTACAATTAACCGTGTGAATCAAGGAAAGAATTTGGTATTGTGCCATCACCCATGAATTCAGCACAATGCAATGTTGAAGGATGTTGTTGCAGAATACCCAAATTCATCCCCCAATCAATTTTCGTCATTCTGAAATATGCAACTTTATACAGAAAACTTTCCTGTCCATCCAGATTTTTTTTTTTTTTTTTGCAATCAAATCCTAGGGTACTGCCTATAGAGGGTTTCAAACATCAAAAAACAGACTTTCGAATTTAGCATGCATTATGACTATATCAGAAATGCCTTTAAAGTGATAAGGACAAAAATCAATTTCGTTGCTGCGGTCGGCCCTTTTATTGGCAAAAAGGGCGGAACTTTGATTACCCCGTTTGCCTTGAAGGACACCCTGCAAAACCAATGCAGTATGGGATACATTTTCTTTTTACATGTTGACCAGAAGTATGCTAAAAATATTTTTACAAAAATAATATATCCCATATGCATTGTTTTTGCAGTACAGCCCTTTAAAGCAAAAAGGTGTACTCGAGTTTACCCCGTTTTGCCATAAAAAGGCCGAGGTAGACACTAGTAATTGAATGTAGAGTGTTTATCAAATCTTTGAACACTGCAGTTTGTCAAGTTTCAAATGAACAATTAAATTTAATCGGCGTTTCCTTTAATGGTGCTTTTTCCGATTTGTGTCTGTGTTCGCTACAGTATGGAGCCTGGCACTTGCACTTATTCCCTATCAAGTAACCACCCGAGCTGAAAACCAACAATTGCGGTTTTTTTTAGTATAGTGCATCATGCAGTATTGCAAAGCCCTATTCAATATTGTGCTAATAATGTGATAATCAGATGAAAGTCCGCGCCGCATTTTTCTCATTGTCGTCCCTGAAATTTGAGCCAGTAGTGATGGCCTTGGAATGTGCATTATCGCTTCTATCAAAAATCAGAAACCGCTATTTTGTTTCCCCCATGATAATGATACTGATGATAAGTGTAAGTTTGAACCCGAATTAACCCCTAACAAGAGCGTGAAATTAGATCAACACGATTGGACCAGGCCCGACAGATGTAGTACATGCTAGGGGTACACCATAAGGATAGACAAGCCTAATGTATGTACTAACAAGTAAATAAATGGTTAAGTGCTTTTGTTCTAAGTATTATTTTCTGCATTGGAAGATACTGACACGGTGCTTACTTTGGAAGCATATATCACTATTTTCTATATTTGGTGTGATTATAATATTTGTTTGATATGTACATAATATTTTACACGTACAAGTAACATAAATAAATTCATTATACAACATATTGTACAGAGTGGATTATTTGGTGTCAACATTTGTTCCAAAATGAAAACCCAAACTTTTGGGCACTGTATACATATAACTAATTGGGATTTACAGATAGAGTCTTTAAAATTGAAAATCCCATTTGAACATTCAGTTCCACATTTAAAGGTGCAATGAGAGATTTCACTTATCAGGTATATCGAAAAAAAAGAAGCCCTGATTTTTGCACTGATACACAGCTTTTCTTCAATGATATCCCCATCTGAAAGGATTAAGCTGAGAAATATTTTTTTGGTACAAAAATTGTGAAATATCTAATTTCAGCGTATTATATTGAAATGAAAGCAAATAAAAAATGCCTTTTGTTGCCAAATACAAGGTTAGAAATCCTTTTGAGTGTCTAATATATGACATATGACACATCCTAATGATGCCTCAAAATCTCTCGTTGCACCTTTAAGTATGTAGAGCGTGTGTGTCGTCCACGGATAGAACACCTGTTTCATAATCCAAAGGTTATCCAGTCTGGATGCTTCCAAGACTATCTTGATTGCCTCTCTACCCAGGTGCAAAATGGGAACAGCTATGAATAAGTTTAGGCGACCTCTGCTTGTAGAGCTCAACGTAATGTTTCAATAATAAAGGGAAAATATATCTACAATAATGTAAAAAATATAAATACACAAGATAATATTATAACAAACAATATTAAATTACTAGAATTTTCCAGATAGTCATTAAAGCAATTTTTTGCAACATTTTTTTGAAGAGCACCCTCAATTTTCCAAATTGAGATTTTGGCACAGTTGCATTGGTTATTGGCTAGTAAACAATACCTGTGAATGGTGGAGCTCAAAATTCTGTGTCACAAAAGAAATTTTGTAATTAGATGAATTATTATCAGAGATCTCCGATAATAATTCAACGGCTGCTGAAAATGTCCTTTCAATATAAAATAGCCGTGAAATCGCGCCATGTATGTGTCTACGTTCATCCATTCGGTTCAGGAGGGGTCAAGCTGGAAGTCATTCTCGTGAGGTGGCACTATTGCATCATGGACGGACAAATTTGGTGCATCCAGCTCCACCATTAAATTACAATCAGGGATTCCGATTCTAATTACAAAATTGCTTTTTTAGGAAAAATACATATTTTAGAACATTGTCAATTGCACGTATAGTTAAAATGACATTTACCAACACAACTGTGCAAAATTCCCAAATTTTGAAAATTGGGGGCGGTCTTCAAAAAATGTGCCATTATTGCTTTAATTTTAGCACACAGAATTAAGGAAGCGCAAACAAAAACTCTACATAATGGAAAGCAGACCGGGTCATAACTTATCTGCACTGGCATTTGAAGTCATTACCACAACTTACAATTAACCTGTTAAGGCATTAAATTTGACTCATTTACTACTCAATCTGTTAAAAGTGTCATTTCACTATCACCTACAATTTTGAAAATCCTACCTTACATGGCTTGAAAAAGTGGGGAATTTGGGAAGCTTCTTCCCAGGAAAGTTTGCCATTTGGAGGGAAATTTGTACATAAGATATAGTGGGAAATCTGTGAAAAATGCAACTCTCTTCCCGGGAAATTTACATTTTTTCAACCTCTGGTTAGCTACAAATTTACTCTAGAAATGTTTAGAGGAGATGGAAAACTGCTACTTGGACAATCATATCGTAATTGTATGAAATGGGTTCTCAAGAACATGGCTTAAAACACTAGTAAAACAATTATTTTACAATGGATTCATTAACAGCACGCAGTGTGTACCAGGGAATTTATAACAAGAATAAAGTTAAGAGGACCCAATACATGGAATTGGGGCACCACATCGGCTTTGGTGGAATCTCATGAGATGAGAGCTGCTGCATGGAAATGCTAGCTTTAAGGCATTGTCCACATTTTGTCAATGTCTGAAAAAAATTGCAAATTTGGCTTTGGGCACAAAATAAAATTTGGGCATAATTACATTATACCCTTTACCAGAAATGCCACTTTTCAGGGAAAACACTGAATTCAGGGTTTTTGTTAGTCTAAATTTCTGCATTTTCATTTATTTTCAGCCCGTTTTGAGGCTTTTTAGGCCAATTTCAAAGGCTTTTTCAGAGTTTTTATATGAGTTTCAGGGTTTTTTAGTGGACCTGGGTGGCATCTCTGTTTTACAACTATTCTGTATTGTGTGCTTTATTCCATTAAAGGAAAAATGCATATGATATAGCATAGGTGCTTAGGGTATAATGTAATTATGTCAACATTTGATACAATCCTATTTGAAGATTTTCATCCTCTCAAAAACCAATTTTGCTAAAAAGTTGACTATCCCTTAAAATTTACATTCACTATTCTTATCTTTGGTTATTTAAAAGTGCGGAAAACTCTTGTTAATTTTGGACTGTGGAGCTGCTTTACTCTGCAGGAGAGCACCATCTGGTGCAAGCTATTCCATTTGAAATCCATGCCTCCCCCTATGGAAGACAATCTGAATCTTCCACAGAGGGGGTGTGAATTTAAAATGGCATAACCCATAGGTTATTGCATTTGGATTCTATACGTCTCCTTTGAGGAAGACCAAACTAAAGGTGATTACATAGTGTCATGCCGCTTGCCGCTCAGCGGCAAGCCGCTTGGTGTACGGCACTTGCAAGATCAAGCTATATAGTCAAGCGTCGCTATCGCTTGGAACTATGTCATGAGCGGCACCGCTCCAGAGTTTAATTCCAGTCAACTCAATGCGATTTGCCTCTTTGGGCAAAGCAGCAGCCCGAGCGGCAGGGAGATCGATTTATTGGCTTGACGATTTGCTGCTTGGGTCATGCTAGCGATTCTGACATGATTGCGTAGTGACGTAAATTTCATCATCAAAGCGGCAAGCGGCATGACACTATACAATGACCTTAAAGTCTTCCCATCACATGCCTTCTGGTTGATCATTACTTTGGTGGGTGACTTTAACAGATTGCACTGTTAAACTTCAAAATGAAACTTGAAAAGCATTATATAATTATATATAAATAATACTATGGCTTACAACTCAACACTAAACATACTTTGGTACAGGACATTGGAATTCAAAGAAGGACGGATAAACAACATACTGTTTTCACCACTATCAAGCACAATTATTCACATGTCATGCTGATACAACATCATACACACAATTCTATATTTTCATTTTATTTTTCAAAGATCTCAGATTGGGCAGCACTTGTTTTATTATAACCAATTTGAATTATAAGTATGCACATTATTGCTCAAGACAAATCGGTGCACATGAGCTGAGTGTTGATGCTTATCCAATGCACTCAACACTGCATGGTTCATGCATTAAATGTATCATCATCTCAGCATGCATACAGTGACAATTTCTTTCACAAGTCATACAGTTTTTATAGTAGGATTTTTTATTCCTGTCAGTTCATGAAAAGTTTTTGGGGCGTGTCAAAGATTCCATTTGTTCTGAAAGGTTGTATGCCTTATCCAATCAGTACAATAGAAAATCGATGTCCACAGCGATAACTGGATAAGATTAAGGCCATAATTAAAAAATATACCTTTTCTCACGAAGAAAATATTACACGCAAATACACGAATAAATTCCAAAACCAATCTTGAAAAAATCTGAGCCATTCAACATAAGAAAAGTGATACATAAGTAATTATTACTCCCACGTTCTTTTACGTCCACTAAGGAATCTACACCGTTATACATTTATTTGTCTTGTTCCAGAAAATAATATTTTGACAGCTTGGTCCAATCATTTAAGTTTTTCAGTTTTGGTTACTCATAACAAACTACCCTATTTACGTGGCATAATCCTCCTCTTCCACCCGCCTCATGTTCATGACACTTTTTAATCCGTTTCTTTGGATTTACACCAACAAGGGAATCGATAGCGTGTCTCAACCGGGGTCTCGACGTACGGACAGTCCTATTCAATTGAATCCATGGTATGGAGCCTTTACATATTCGATACAAAGAAGTTGTAAAATGGTGAAAGCATCTTATTCTGTTGAACAAAGATTGAAGCATTTCAGCTGTTAATACGGCTTTTTTAGTTTTTTGATCTCAACACATCCCCTCCAAAGAGTTTCGTACCATTGACCAATATGGCGTTTCTGACAGGAATGAAAAAATCAGACTATAGACCTCAAAAGGTTCTGCTGGTGTCCTTTGAGTTAATCCCTGGGAATAGAACCAGAGGGACTTTTACACACATCAAAATCATGGACTTGGAGGAATTGTGCACGCTGTTTGTTTTTACAATAAACAAATATTTGTGAAGAACCAAATCGCTAATTATTTTGCGCAAGCCTAATAGGCTGCTGATATAAGCTTATATAAGGGCATTAAAAATATGTTTGTGTGGCGTAACGGAGAAAAATATCGGGGTCGGTCAGTCACATATTTTTTTATTATTTTTTTTTAGATCTTCTCATGTTTTTGTTACTCTAAAATGATACAAGATGCTTTTCAAGCGTTTCATTTTTTTTATGACATAGCAAAAGATCTTTATTTTACTTGTTTTAAATTTGGGGGCTTGTCTTTTTTGTTATTTTTTCTTGTCTTTTTGTGTTTAGTAAAAATTTTTTTTTTTTTAAATTGTGGATGAACATAATGGGTCGGTCGGCAAATTCTTTTTGTTTGTTGTGCTATGGCTGAAAAACTTTTGAGTCGCAGGTTTTTTAGGTCGGTCGGGTTACGCCAAAAAACAATTTTTTTTTTAAGCCTAAAAACATTTTAAAAGGTTTTTAAAATCAAATTTAACTCTTCGGCAACAAACTGAATACAACATGCACCATCATATTAATTCACGTGGGATTAAAGAACACATCAACACAGGCTCAGAAGGGTCACTATTTTTTTTCACAAATTGATACTCCTTTTGTAGTATCATTTTGTGGGTACCCTATCTTGTGGGTTTCAAAAGAGCACAATATACACAGCTTCACAAATTCACTAGTTTTCGCATAAAATTGATAATACTTTATGTATATATCGCAATAGTATATCAAGGTTTCAATACATCAAGTTGCTTGTTTCAGGCAAGGCATACAGGTTAAACACAGATATGCTTGAATATTAAATCAGAGTGATCAACCTATGAAATTTCCAAACTGTTTCAACTCGACCTCTACATAATTCAACAACCCAAATGGGGACAGGCAACTTGCTTTTTGATGAGAATGGCCATGCATGCATGCATAAACAACAATACAACATATCTTCACTTTAAACGTGGAAAGTGTTTTTAAGACGAATGTCATTACATATTCTTTAGTTTTTAAACAACCTGCCTCAATAAAACGCTCAATTTACAAATCTTGCCATTACAGGCCACTCCGAATTTCTCCCGTGAGGGTGCCCTCAATTTTCACACAAATCATGTAATTTTCCGCTCATACTGCGTGTCCATATCAACACTGTGTGAAAATATAGAAAATCACAACTTCGTTAATTACAGATCTGGAATTTTTTGTATGTCCATGGTATCCTATGGCACTGTTTATACTGTGCTAAATGTTTACTGCATGAAAGACAAAACAAAAATCTGATTCATCTCTTAATACTTTGAAATTAAGCATTTAGGTGACTATCTTTATTTCTAGATGACTATAATTTAGATTATTACAACCACCAAAAAAAAGTATATATTCAAATCTCTTGGGTCAGCTTTAAATTGGATTA
This sequence comes from Ophioderma brevispina, assembly GCA_023653785.1. Lineage (NCBI taxonomy): Eukaryota > Metazoa > Echinodermata > Ophiuroidea > Amphilepidida > Ophiodermatidae > Ophioderma > Ophioderma brevispina. Next base: position 6,777 of record JAMKCH010038835.1, on the reverse strand, counting down.
CCACCTGACATTTTGAGTGACTGTTTATAACACTGGCACCTGTCCCATCATCCTTTGCAACCGTGGCTAACACACAGCTTTGAAGTGTCAGCAGTAGAAAGTGACCTTCCCAAACTGCAACCCAGGTATCAAACAGAATAAAGTCTGCATAAGCCTGTTAATTTTCATCAATTTTCCCCTGAAATTTTTCAGCTTGATTCATCCAACTATTTAGGGATCTTTACAAAAGAATAAGAGACAAATTCATTTTTCTTCTCTCAATTGGCATTTTACACAGTAACTATATTAGATTCCACTGCTGTCTGGACTAGCTCTCACTTATCAGAGGGGCTACACAGAGCCCAAACCAGTTTCTTTAGTACAGCTAAATCCAAGATTAATGAATTAATTGTAACCCTTTGTTGCCTCTATGAACTATTTGGTGCACTTGCCCAAAATTCAAAACAGTGATGGAATCTCGTGCATGGTCACAATGCAAAACGCAATTTTTGGAAATTTTTAGATCATGTGATCCCACAAAATTTCTAATTCTTAAAGGAAATATGTCAAGATTTTTGTCAATCCTCAGTTTGACTTACATTCATAAATCTATGTACATACAGCACTAATTCCCTAAAAAATAATACAATTTGATGTAAAATTAACAAATAGAGGCAGTTTATTTTTGCTTTTTTGACATACGAGAAAACGGGCGGATTTGTCGCCACTGCTTCATTGATCAAAAGCGCCCAATTTTGCTCTCCTCGTGACGTCCAGTGATGACCAAAACAAAAATCGTGTTTACTCGAATTGTTTTTTGCTGATGACACTGTAATATGGATGGATTAATGAAAGTAATAATAACAATTAGAAAAAAAAGTTACAGAATGACATATTTTGTTTCATTTCGTTGTGTTTACTTGATTATTGAAGTGGGCCGCAACACTCGATAATGAATGGTCACAACGACGTAAAATTATGGATGGGCATCACTTGACGTCACCATTGCCTGCGATGTGGATTTTGTCGGACGTTTTTCGAGTAAGCTATTGGCGGGAAATTAAAAGGGCAAAATACTCACAAATTTGGACCTTTTCAACTTATTTTGAATTTATATGTAATCTACTTACTTAAGCTTTCCATCCATAACCAAAAGTTTCCAATTTCAGAATCATGACATATTTCCTTTAACACAACAACACCCCGACTTTTACACCCATTAAGCCCACAAAGCATAGTATTTAGGTAATTTCCTATTCTGATCATGTCCTTGTGGTTCTTATACTTCGCACTTTTTATCCAAGTATTGACGTGTTTTTGTACAGTACAATATAAGCAACATTGCCATGCATTATGGGATTAGGTTTGAAACCTCTCTGGTAGTACACAGAAACAAATGATCTACAATGCAATGCATTGTGGAGCCCCCCCCCCCATGATGCTGTATGAAAGGTGTCTTCTTATACCAAATTTGGTCTTTAAAACTAAAACCTTACACATTCCACCTACACCAAAACACATGTCCTGAGTGGTCAAGTCGTGACTTCAGTGTGTTATGCAGTAGTCGCAAGATTAAAACGCTGGCTTTCCGTCAAAGCGCTTGACATACCTACGGAGCAAATAGGTTCATATAGATAGAGAGGTACAGAGCGTTTACGTCCATCTATGAAATTCATCGTCTCGCATGTTTTGCGACCACAAAGACAACATGAGTACCAATAATAGAACGCATGGCGGCTCTCCGCTCTTAACCACATACTGTGGGTGCCGCTTTTGCATATCCCTATCGGTAGTGATACAAGTGATGTATGTGTTATGAGTTGGGCCAGGTGTAAATAATAGTGCCCCTGGATCATTGTGCTCAGATCTCTTTTTTTTTCCCATAATGCAAATTCGCGCTTAGGTGAAAATGTCTCATTGAGGCGGTTTTATTTAAATCAAGAGACTGATGTGTCATTTCATATTCATTGTTGTGGCAATGGGTAGGACAACATTTAACCCCCCAATAGCACCCAACATCACAACACTGATTTTGCCGGATTGTTTGTAACGAATTCGAACAATTATGTGTGTATACATCACCCAAACTAATCATGATTCCCGTGTAATATGCAAAATGTCGAGGCGCCCCAGCACGGACGACGGGTTTTGAGTGGGCTTCACCCCCTTGCCTATGATCGCTATAAAGGCGGTGCAAAAATTCACACGCAAAACATACGTCTGAATGCGTTGATGTCACTGACTTGAAGATATATGAACTAATAGACTTTGTACATATTCTGAACCATTTCAAGACAGCTGTAGCACACCACAGGGGGATATTTAAGAAATAAAGGGTTTGCAGTGTCATTATGGGCGAATAATGTGTCCGAGGTCAGAAAAACTAAATAATGGGCGAGGCGCAGCCAAGCTCATTATTTGAAAGTTTTTCTGGCCGAGGATACCTTATGCGCCCATAAATGACACTGCAAACCCTTTATTTGTATTCTATTACCTAAAACAGCTTCATGTAATAAGAAAATGCATTGGCGACCCATTATTGCAGAATAATGGGCAGCAAACTGACCAATCAGAATGCAGCATTTTCAATAATGGGCAGCAGAGGTAATAGAATATCAAATATAGTGTCGCTTGCTTGCCACTCGATCGTGATACAGATTTCACCATTTTCCTAGAATTGGCCAGATACACATCACTTCTGCAGACACTTTGAACAAGATGTCACATGGCAGAGATACATCTGGCTGCTTGTAACTTTGTGTGGATCAATGATCATGCATTCACTTTTAATGGTAAATATCATGCAAAGATGTATACAATTCAACACAACCTTTCTAGCCAACTACCCACCAAATGACAGGTGAAAATCTATATCCCATCTTTAACCTTCAGAAGACTACCACCTTGGAAATTTAACTAACTAGTTCTCCAGGTAGACAAGGATGAATATAAAATTGTATATGAAAATATACCATTCTGATGCTATCCGCTAGGAAAGCGATGAACACCTTCCAGACATAAGACCTATAGATAATATCTATCGCTTCTCTGCCAACCCTGCTTGTTAGCTCAGTTGAGTAGGAGCGCCGTGCTAGTAATACGGAGGGTCGCCGATTCGAATCCGGCCAAGCGCACATGGGTTTTTTTTCAACACTACCGTGCGCTGGCCATCTCCAGGGAAAGATTAATATAATAGACTACCACCTTTCTTACAGCATCATTGATTGGAGCATTGTATGATATAACAAGAAATATCACTCTGAGCAACCAACCAACATAGATCTATCAGTATGCATCTTTAAACTTTTCATACCATTACCATGGTTGGTAAATTACATTGTATAACCCTATGGATAAATGACCAAATTAAATTGGTTTGCTATGCCCATGGAGTTAAAGGGATTAGCAGCGATTTGCTAATCCGAAACATCGAAAAAATAATCAAAATTCATATTTTTATATTTTTGTTACTGGCATGGATATGCGAACATAACCTGCAAGTGGTTTGCTTGAAATCCGTGTATTAAAGACAACGCAGAACTTTTTATCTGATTCTGTAATTTCTATACGTGCGTATCAAAATTCCAACTTGAGATCAGAAAAGCCTTTCCCAGTGAATATCACAAATTTTCAGCGTGATATTGTGCACCATGATCAATAGAGTTTGCCCTCAAACAAAAACATTATTGATCTTTGTTTATTCTGTACTAGTATAAACCACAATCAGCTGTTTGGTGCAGATTTTGAAACACCCGTCTGTTTGCGGGAGATGGTATGAAGATACTTCATTTTTTCACTATTTGGTGTTTTTTTTCTACATTAAAGCAGTTATATGGAATTGTACACACTTATTCCTATTTTATAAGTTAAAAACATGCATTTCCACAATTTTTCGATTTTCTCGCATTATCGCTGCTAATCCCTTTAAAACAGGGGTTCTCAATTATATATATTAGCTGATAGCCAGAGAATGGCAAACATATTTGAAAGTTCCCTACCTGAGGGCCAAATACACCTGAAACTCTTATGTTTCCCTTTATATTTTAGAGCAAGTCAAGGGCCAATAATCAATGGGTGGCAGGCCGGATTTGGCCCATAGGCTGCCTACTGAGAACCCCCGAGTTAAAAGATCTTTTATCTCAGTGCTTCCACTTCTTCCTTGCAATGCTCATTCTCCTCAAAGTCTGCCTGCAGGTCTTCTTCACTCAACTCATCTCTTTCCATCACTACCTCACAAGGTGTACTCAGCCCCGACCCGTGGCCGTCGTCTTGTAATATGCCAAGCTCTGCATCGTGGCTGAAGCGGTCCAAGGTTTGGTCTTCATCGTCATCTTCAAGAACGCTCATGCTTGTGATTCTTCCATCAGCTGGAGAAAGAGGAAAAGTAGATGGGAGAAATGTATTGCATTATAATGAAGTTACTGTGGATAGAAAATGAATACATAATGAATGAGTACAAGTTTGATTTCTAATTTTTGCTTTGAATCTAACCACTTTAAAACATTTGAGGCCTAAAATTTTTATTAAGAGGAATTGTAAATTAAATTTTGTTACAGTCTATTTATCTTCTAGTCAGTGACGTCAACGCGTCCAAACAGATGTTTTGCGTGTACATTTTCGTACCGCCTTTATACACATGCGTACATATGCCAGCGCTTTGAATTAACGCCCGCGATTTATTGCTGCAACCACTGTATAGTACACTGAAGCCACCGACTCGAGGAAGATAGAAGCACTATAAACAAGTTTCATAACATGGCTTAGTAAATAATGATATTAAAGTTATACCACACCAGTGATCCTGCCTTCCTGAGATGCCAACTCCCAAGTCAGCTGCTCCAGGGTCTCCCTGTCATCTGCACTAGTTTCACGATGGGTCAACGCCACGTCTTCATCATACATAGTCATATCTTCGCCATCAACTTCTATTCGGCTACTGCATCTGTCTGGTTGTCCTCTCTGGCTAGCCCGGCTGCTCCCTTCTCGCGACACCATCCCCACATTTGTCCCACCCATAGCACCTCCAGTCGGCCTGTTATCGCTTACTACACAAGGATTGCCATTTTCTGGTATAGGCGAACCTGTCTCGGGGTTTCGTGCAATCTGCTTGACTGGGGTCTTCACTTGACGGGTGGGACGTTTACCTGAGGATGGTCTTGAGGAGGCTCTTGATGGAGGTGATGGGGAGTAAGGTTGTTGTAGAGCTTCATCTGATGTTGTGAGGCTGCTCTCTGGTCTCCAAACAGAAGATCCTATGTAAATATAATACAGAACCAAAGGGGTATACTAGCTATACCGAACCTTTTAAAAAAAAAATCTGCCGTCGCAGTTTGTGAATGGGGCCAAATGTCATATGAGGTCACCAAGGTCACATGAGGTCACCAACATGCCACCCCACCCCGCCCCCTCCTTTCCACCAAGTTACACAATCGTAGCCCTTACGGAACTCTTACGGCATGCAATATATTAAGGATTAACATTTTGACCACAGAACACATACGACCAGAGTAATCCCTATGTGCCTTCTTCTTGCAGACGACACAAAAAAATTAATATGTTTGACTCAAGAGCCTCAGATCCTGTTATTCCTTACTCTGGGGACAGTAACCAGGTTATCTTTGTCTTGTCCATCAGTCCACCTATTCCCTCTCATCTCCTGCTGATCCTACAACCAGGCTGGTGATATGTCATTTTCCATCATAGCGCACTGTGACTCCTCCAATATTCCCACTTTCAAGAAAAATCTCAAGATTTTTTACTGATTTCTTGCCTTGCAAATCTTCTTCTCCCATTTTCTTCCCTTCCTTTCCCTCAGTGTTTTGCATCTCTTCTAAGTAACTCTTCTAAATCCATGAAGCATCTTTTTAACATGGAAAGAAACTACAATTTTGGGGGACAAAAATCCATGACATTATCAACTTACCTTGAAATGTGCACTCAGGCAGTTCATTGGTAGGGGTCACTGACGATCTTGATGATGACCTGTTAGACTGTTCTCCTGACTTTGGGCTCTCCTCTCCAGTAAGACCAGCTGTGAAGAATTCACTCAGACCCTCTTTGTATTGATGCTGTGGTTGCTGGGCATGTTGACTTGCCTGATCAAGTAATGAGAGAAAAGGTGAAAATAATTGAAAAGGGTCTTAATTCAAAGAAGCTACCTAACCCGTAACCAGCTCTGTGCTCTATTGTCTGCCTCTGTGCGGTGATGTCATAGCTTAAAGGTGTGACGAGTGATTAAATCCATGTAGTGCTTCAAGAAAGCCAACCAAATTATGTATACTGAAGGTGCATTTTGTGATCCTTGCACATTTTTCTTTATGATTCACTAGAAATCTTCAAGAAAAGGTTGTGTCCAAAATTTCAGTTGATTCTGACTTTGCATTTTGAAGTTATGAGCAAATTAGTTGCATCTTGCTGCCCCATAGGCCACTGTGTTGTAATTTACGGACAGAAAATACAAAATTAAGAATTTCTTCCAGAGTATATCAAATTTGCACGTAAGACTAGGCACTAGACTAGACAAAGATCAGTACCACCCACCTGCATTAAGCCTTCAGATGGCCTAGTTGTCAATCCAACTGAAACTGGTCTCTCTGGTGGCACACTTTGTGTAGGTGTATTGCACTTTGCTTTATCTTTGCCCACAGATGCCTTGCTTTTTGGCCTTACTGTGGCACTACTTCTTGCAGTCTGACCCTTTGATTTGCCAGCTGATTGTGGTGCTTTTTGGCTTAGTTGAGGCTGACCTAGATTGTGCTCGTGATTTGGAAGATGGTAGTTCCTCTTTGCTTTTCTGTG
>JAMKCH010038834.1:0-37675 GCA_023653785.1 Ophioderma brevispina | reverse complement strand
GGTCGCTAACAGACTTCATTCAAAATTCGCTTAGTTCCAAGAAAAAGTCGCTATTTTAACCCATCAAACATTTCAAATTGGAAATTTTACTGGTGCTAAGGTAGAAGAGGATTAGCGAAGCACCGGTGCAGCTTACTGAATTGGAATCAGGTAAGATTATATGAAACTTGGAGGTGAAATGCTGTCAGTGGTTTAAATTTGAAGGCTACACAACAAAATGTCCTTGCTGTTACATGTAGTATTTGTACTTCAAATGGCACATAGGACTGTTAAAGGCATACTGTTAAAGAAGCTTGGGGACTTCAAATCATAAACCTCTCACGAGTCACACTGAGGCATTGTATTACAATTCATTGATAGGAACAACCAGACACCCTGCGTTGGTGCGACATTCAGCTCTATTTCAATTTGAGTAGTTTTTTGTGGTGTTGCTAGGTTCAATAATTCCTGGTAAAAAAATCTATAAATTCCACTTAAACCCCCTTATGGGTGCAATTAAAGGGGGCACTTCGTGATACACAGCCTCGTCCCCCCGACTTACCTAAAACCAATTAAAGATTTTCATTATCACCTGAACCTTAACATTAGTAATCCATGGGTGCCAAATCTTAGTTGCAAATTCGGTCGCAATTTTGTATTTTCTGTCTGTATAAGGAAAGAAGATTTTATAGCCACAGTGCCTATGGCAACCGTGGGAAACGAGCACTGTCCTAACACAAAACCGCATAGTCGGGATCAGAAAAAGTTGGAATAAGCTTTTCTCGGGATATCAAGTGAAAACATGAATAAAACAGAAGTGCTGGAATCACAAAGCACCGTTAAGCTGAATAACCTGGCTTGCTGTGGGAGGTAGTTATTGTGATCTGTTCACGGCCATGCCAAAGAATGCCCACCATTGTGTGAAAATCCTTGTCATTGTATTCAATGTTCACTCATTCCACGCAAAACACACAGCCCAGCTTTCAGTGAGCCCAATAGACAGTTAACATCCTAACGTCACTTTTTTGTTGCCTGCGAATCCCTTCCTGCGATTCGTTATGGCACATAGTATTTAAAACTATAACAGATACAATTGCCCAGTATAGTGTGTAACAGTCAGGCCGACTATTTCAAGATACCAGGTCCTAACATGTTTACAAAACATTGTGTTAACTGGTTATAGGTTCAGTGCACAGTGCCAGCTGCCAGTGTTGAGATGGTCAAAAGTCTGAGAGCTCAATCCTTGCTTAAAGGGGCATTTCGTGATCCACAACCACGTCCCCCGACTTACCTCTAAAAAGTTGAGATTTTTTTATATCATCTGAACCGTTAGCCCTAGTAATCCATGTGTACCAAATCTTACGTGCAAATTCGGTCGTATCTGTAAGAAATTCTCAATTTGTATTTTCTGTCCGTAAACGGACAGAAATTACAGCACAGTGGCTTATGGGACCGTGGGGAAACAAGCAATTGCTCATCACACACAAACCGCAAGATCGGATTAACTAAAATTTTGTAAATACATTTAAAAAAAAAAAAAAAAAAAAAAAAAAAAAAAAAAAGGTGCTGGAATCACGAAATGCACCTTTAAGGCTTTAAAAAGCCTAAAAGGTGTTTTAGCACACATTTTTTACTATAACTTTGTTATTTCTAGTCCCAGTTAGGTAAACAACCACTCCCAAACTACACAAATGATATATTCTTTCTTACCACATCATTTTGAATTTTTGTTGATAAATTTCTATTTTTTTCTGATCGTTCCTCGATCCAAGTATATTGATGAGAAGGCACATCAGGCAAGGGGGCTATAACTTGGACTGGAAATTATGTCCTAGTAAAAACGTGCCCCCATTTCACCTGTAAAAATGTATTTTTATGCTGGTTTTGAGAAAAATTTGTTATAAAAAATAAGCATTTTTGTTGTGTTTGGTTGGACTTACAGGTAAATGTCCAGGGAATCAAGTATAATATTGGTTACTTTGGTGACTTTGTTTAATAATAACCGTAGTCTAAAAATAGATTTTTTGACCAAAAAAAAAAAACACTAAAAAAAGGCCATTTTTGGGAAAAAAATGCAATTAAAGCCAAAAATCTTTGGATGACAACGCTCTGACTTGGGTTGACGAAAACTTCAATGCTTTGGCCATCAGAAAACAATTTAGTTGAATCCAGGAGTGCTGCCATTTTTGCTAAAATGGCCCACAAATGGGCAAAATTTGACAAATTTTTCCTATAATTTCATTTTTTTACCCCTTAATGGTGGAATTATTCAAATTTTACAGTGAAGAAGCAGATAGTGATGCATTAGATAAATTGACCAAATATGGGCACCAAAAGATCAATTTTACAATGTTTTTGTTGTGGGGTGGCCAGTATTCTCATTCGATTTTTCCACATATTCTATGGACACTCATATCATTATCAGAGTACAGAGATACTGCACAACCCTCGCAATCTTTATTTTGACGTAACTTCACTTAGAAATCGATACAATCACAATTTTGGTGTCAAATATTTCTAAGAAGTGTATCTTTCCAATAGCAATATCCTGAAAAGATTTAATCATTTAAAAAAATCATGCCTGTCCCTCTCATTGAATGTGTACAAACAAAAACTGTCGACTTCTGTACTCTCTGCTCCTCAGGCTCAAGTAGATTGTAAGACTACAGTGATACCAATACAGCCTAATACTAAAAAATTCCTTGGTTCACCATGCCTCAGTGACACCAAAATCATCTTGTTCAAAAATTTGGCATTTCCGCTTACATTTTGCACAGAAATTGAACAAATAATTCCTTGACCTTGCAATTCTTGCATGAAAACCATTGCCACATAAATAGTCGAACGCAGGCGCAGAAAAAAAGCCTGTAGCCAAAAACTCCTTTTTGCCAAAAGCGAAAAGCATTCGCAGTCATAAGAGACAGGGTGATAGGGTCAGTGTTCGGTATGAGGGTTGATTTTTTTTGGGGGGGGGGGTGCCCGGGGGGTTGGTTTGTTTGTTTTGTTATTCTTTTAGAAACAATGCCACACAATATCAGAAATTTAAAATAAAATAAATAAACAAATAAAAAAAAATAATGAGTCAAATCATAACGCACACGTACATAGTGAAAGGGTAAATAAATCAAATTGAATAAATAAATAAATAAATTTAAATGAATATAAATAAAGAAATAAATAAAAAATTTTACTTTTGTTATTTTTTGGTAATAAAGAAATAAATAAAGTAATAAGTATAAAAAAAATAAAAAAAATAAAAAAAATAAAAAACTTACATACATACATAAAAGTACCCTAAAAACATCTCAATTTCAGGCTTCAAGAAACATTTCGGCAATTATGTTTATATATTAAAAAGAATGTTTATAGCTTTTCAAAAACAGCAAACCCCACTGTAATCGGGCCTAAATGACGCGTATACCATATTAATGAAAAAAATTTGAAGTTGTAGGAACGACCTGCTCGAGTTGGGCATTTGGGATTCCAAACAGTAATTTAATGGAATTCTTACATGCATTTTTACGGCAGCCTCGGTCCAGCTTACATTAAAAAATCCCTTTTAAACCTTCGTTCAATAACTCTTACTAATATCTTATAGGGTAAAATGGATGTAAAATGGGACACTGGGTTAAGTGGGACACAAACTATATAATCCCTCAATCAAGAACAATCTGGCAACATGCACGGTGGGTCCCACAAAATCTACGTAAATTATGTTCGCTTTATCAAGTTCAAACTCAAACATGGAATTTTCGATCTTGAAAGTGCTTAACAGGTCAAAGGTCAAATGACCCGAATTGAGTGCCAACATCTGTGAATTAATCTTAAGTAAGAGTGTAAATGCCTAAAAAATCAAATATTTTTGCGAAAAAGTATACATTTAATCTAGATAAACATTAATAATGTTCTACCAATCAAGTGCAAAAAATTATAACAAATTCTGCCAATTACTATGCAAATGAGTTAATTAATTTTGCTGTGTCCAATTAACCCCACCAGTTCACTTAGGGTAGATGGACATGCTTTAGGTGGCTACTGATATTTAATTTTTGTGATATTTTTGAAAAATATAGATATAAGAACTGAATGTCATTAGAATAGAAACTATATGATAAAAATACATTTTTCTGAAAATATGAATTTGAAGACCAAAAAAATGATAAACTAGGCGATTCTGTTAATTAAACAATATAGAATGTGAAGTTTTCGGCATGGTATTCGAAGTACGTGAAAATTATGACCGCAAAAATATAATATCATTATTTTTGTTAATTCATATAAAGTATTCTGAAACCTTTGAATTATTAACAGCCGTGAATCTTTCGTGATCTCCCTTACTCTCCCTAATTACCTAAATTACCCAAAGTACGTGTCCCACTTACCCCCACATGAAAATGGGGGGTACGGGACAGTTGTAATTAACACGTTTTTCTAAGTAAGGCTTACTCAAGAGATTCCCCATGAGCGCAACTCAATTTTAAAAAATCGTGTATTTACATATACAATAATGCTGGTCATATACTAATCAGTGTGTGAAATAAATAAGTTGAAATCGAATATACCATCATGTAGAAATCTCACTTGTTATAAAAAATTCCGGACCCGGAATTTTTGTTTACACCAACAATTATTGACTTAAACCCGGTCGTGTAAAGTCATGTGAAGCATTTAAGGGTTTTTTTTCTGGTACGGCAATTAGTTGTGTCGATTCCTGAAAACTTCAATATTTTTGCATTGGCTTCAAATGTGCTATTACCAGAATTGGCTTCCATAGTTGTTTTTTCTCTTGGTTTTGTTAAGCATGCATATTTCATCAAATTCTATTTGTCTTGTGTTGCCTGGCCTGCCAGCATTCCTTGATCAATTCGCATCTTTTAAATTTTTAATTATATTGATATATAACGTTATCTTGAGTGTCATCAATGTCTGTTTTCTAGTCAAGTTTGTGTCTTTCCGTCTCCAAAATTTGTGAAATCTGTTCACAAACGAATTTTTTGGGTAAAAAGTGAAAGGATTTGTGCACCAAAAATGTACACAAGTGAACCTAAAGAACTCCGTCGGCTAAAGTTTTGATGAACAGGATATGTTTAAAATGCAAAAATCGTATGATGAAGGAGAATATAATGGTGGCGAATGGATAATATTATAACGAAAACGACGTGAATGTTGTTGGGTTTGCATGTAAAAAATATAGACATAAAGAATACGATAGCATGGTATTTAACCCCTTAAGATACCAGAATACCATAGGCCAAGAATCTAACGAAAAGTCTTTGACCAAAAACTTACTTTCAATAGTTCGTATATAATCCCAAGTGAATTTAAACGAAAGTCCATCTAAAGAATGTGATTTTACTATTCTGAACGCAAACATTAGGAGCATATCGAGAATTTCGAAAAATTGAAACAGTGCCTCAAAATTAAATCACAATTTTCACAATTATTGGCCTCAGTGAAACTCACCCTGATAAAAAAACCACATGATATTACAACTTACCTTGGTACACTTTAGAATTCACAAACAGAAGGATGGGCAAAAAGGTGGAGGAGGTAGTTCTATCTCGAACAGTGTTAAGTACAAGTTAAGAACGGACTTGTTGTCAAGCAAATACTTTGTTGAAAATCGTGTGTTATTGAAAATCAGAAAGGAGTGGAAAAAATATTCTAGTGGGAACTGTACAGATCACATACATCAATCGAGGAATTATAACTGCTATTGACCTGTATTTAAAAGTTAAAAGTTATATTAGTGTGTGTGAAAAAGGTTAACTACCTATGGGTGGATTTTTAACATGGATTTGTTAAAGATGATTCACACCGCCTACACAGGATATTTAGACCTGATTTACTCATATGTCCTTTGTTTTCCAACCATTACTAAGCGAAAAACAAAAACAACAAGCAATTACAAGAGCAGTGCCTACAATAATGATAACATATCGACAAATGACTTGTGTTCTGTTAACTCTGCAATTCTCGTTACAGAGTTAGGTGACCACTTGCCAACCATTTTTGCGTCAAAATCGAATCCAAAATTGAACATAGTAAGAAAATAATAAATATTCTTATAAAAGGGGTTGATAGCGATGATAATATCTCAAATGTAAAAAGAATTACTCAGATAAACGGGTTGACATCTGCATGGCAATGAATGCCAATCAGACTACAACTCGTTTATAAAACAATTGAGTAAATTGCACACTAATGTCATACATTACGGAAATATAATGTAATAAAAAGACCGTAACCCTCATCCCATGGATAACTAAAGGTCGTTTTAAAAAGTTAACAAACAAAAATATTGTATAAGATATTTTACAATGTTCCGAGTGACCAACGTTACAAAAGTTCAAAAACATACCGAAATAAACGTTACAACGTTAATTCGTAATCCAAACTTGTATTTACTATAAAAAAAGAGACTATAACAAGTTTCCTTTCATCATGTGCTCAAGAAATAATAGGCAAAAACGGTGAAAACGATCAGGCCATATGGCCGCGGCAAAATAAAGAACGTCCAAAACAAATTCAGAAGTGAAACTGGTATGTAATTAACTGATCCAAAAGGGATGTTTCTTCTGATTAACATTTTTGGTGGGAATAGGACCAAAACGTGCTTCACAAATCCAACCAACTCTGGCAAAATTTACTTGATTATCTAAAGGAATCCCCCCCACCCCAACGTCAAAAAGTGTCTCTATGTCATCCCATAGTAAGAAAGAATAAGACAAATTGGTAATAAATTTGATGGTTAACAAGAGCCCCGGCCATGATGACATCGGTAACCTGATTATCCAAAGGGTCATTCGAGAGATAGCCATCCATTGGCATTGGATATTCACACACCATCAATCTTAACAGGCCAGAGTCCCAATCCGCCACTAATCTTAAAAAATGCCAAAGTGTTCCAATCGATAAAAAGGAGGCCCCAGTTTTTTTCTAACTATCGACCAGTGTCTGTACTTCCATGCTTATTTCCAAATTTTGGAAAGATTAGTCTTTAATCGGTGCATGACTATATTGATAAAATAAAATATAAACAAAAAAAGCAATTAGTTTGATTTTGCTTTCGGTCCAAACCCTCATCCTATATGGCAATTTTGGATTAGTAGATAAAGTGTTTAATGTCTGTGAAAAAATAAACCAACACTTGGATATTCTAGATCTAATCGAAAGCATTCGACACCATAGACCATGATATATATTTACAAATGGGAATATTCGAATTCACTGTGTGGCGGTTTTAAACTGGTTTAGGAGTTTTACCTTAGCAATCGAAAACAGATTTTCTTATTCTTCAAGTAAACCGGACGTTAAAGAGATTAAATGTGGCGTCCCGCAGGTTCAATCTTGGGTCCTTTGCTATTCAACCCTATGTTAATGATATAACTGGTACGGGTCATCGTTGTTAGATTTTATATTATTACGCTGATGACACACCCTTTTGTTACTCTCACTCCAAGTCTTGATACTACAATGGACTTAATTAATATGAAATTTTTTTTTTTTTTTCAATTTTTTATTTAACGAAGTATGTAACTGGTTTAAAGCAAATAAAGTGTCGTCATTCTAGTAAAACAAATTAATATAATTAGGCACCCCCACGAACTTCAAAATATCACGGAACGGTACAAACCTATTTAATGATAACAGTAATTCCATGTAAATCTGACAGCTAATTCTAGAGTGGTTAATGTCACACTCGATAGTATAAACCCTTGAAAGAGTAGTAATAGCAAAATTTCTGGTGTCAGCACATGATGAAAATTCTAACCTGTACAGTACCATATGATGTCCTATCAAAGATAATATCTAGAAATATGGTGTAGTAATATAAACTCAGCATTTTGTACCAGATCGTATATTATATACTTTGTACTGTACCCTTGTACTTCCGTATGCTTAATACGGATATTGATAGGGGGAAACGCCCTTCTATATATTTAATAAGATCTTTTAAACTTCCAAAGTGGGCACTGAGAACTATTTCAAACAATCACTACCGATGCCATTCCAGCCCCCTGTTCCTTTACTATAATGTATTAAATGTGTTTGATACCTTTTAACTTATTTGGCTGTAATATGTTTAAACATTTTCATAATCAACTACCGGTGAATTTATACCAATGTTGGGGGTAAAACATTCTTAAGGTGCATGATGACAATACAGAATTGCCCAAAATTATTTGTTACAAAAAAAAGAAACATTCTCTCGAAGGTCGGTGAGAATTACTGGTCCAGCTTTATGGATTTCTCTAGAAACATACACTAAAGAGGCACTATCCTCAAACATTTACGAAAGCCACGAAAGAATACCTACTTTCACGTCATGAAAACGAGTAATTTTGGGGCTCACTTGTGTTGTGATGTCAGCTTGTCCAGTCTGCGTCCTTGTAAGTTTTTTTGTTGGTAACTTAATTTTGCTCGGGGTAGTCTCTATCGGGAGTCATTGGCCTTCGACTGCCTCCTCCTTGTCACTGTCTTTATTGTAAATTTTTGAGAGTGCGTTGGAAATAACTTGAATAGATATGAATGAGATGGTTATAAAACCGGTATCCTATGCACATTTACACTCTAAAGGTGTTCTGTATGAAAACGAAAAATCCAATCAATCTCTACTTTTGGGAATTACGGTTATTTTTCGGTGATTATATTTGTGCTTGATGGCTATTTTTAATTACTTCCCAAAAACAAAATATTTCGAAAATCTCCTCAGACCCACAGTTGATCTTAAAATTAATGTTTTTTTTCATAAAAACCTACCATATCTTTGTTTCGCCCCATTAGGCTTAAGTGTCCACTTACCCCACTTTACCCTAATACTTGGACTAATTAATTGACTTCAAAAATACGTCGGACTTCATGGACTAACCCCTCCGCAAAACAGTCATTTAGAATGAACTAAGTAGTTCAATTTCAAACACAAATATAAAACCATGTAACACATATGCTGTTCTGATCTATCCGCTAAAAAGGAAAAGCGAGGGATAAAAAAGCCGTTTTTCGGGCCGGCCCTGTGGATGCTACTATCGCTGTTGGGGGGGGGGGCACTCAAAAAAACTCACTTCAAATAACAAAAGCACTTTTTAACCAATTGTTATGAACTGCGTTGAGCCATCTTGTGGACAGAACAAAAAAGGACAACTTCGACCCCTTTATAACAACATTACAATTTATAAAGTTTCAAAGATCTTCCATTTAAGAACATTACTCCCCACGTAAAAATGTTACGAAACTGCGTTAAGCTCTCTTGTGACAGAACAATAAGGGACACTTCGTCGGCACTTTGAAACAAATCAAGTTATGAATTTTCGAAGCTCTACATTAAAGACACAACCTCGACCCATACCAACCTCGCCCAATACCAACTCGTCCATACTATCCCTCATATTACTTTCGTCCCAGTCTTATTGACTCGCCCCATTTTGAGTTGCCCATCAACTCGCTCCATAACAACTACTCGCCCATTATTAATTTTGCCGATAGCACCTCTTCCAATATATGCTAGCCCGATACCAACTATGCCAAGTATTGCCTCGCCCATTAACCAAATCACCTCGTATCAAATCGCCCATGCTCACTACAATCGCTCTATTATTAACTTTATTAACTCCCCAGATAACATGGAGCTATTGGGGGCAATATAGGCCCAATATTCTCATATCGGACCAGTATTGTCTACAGTTATCGGTCCAATATTATTTGCTCACGGCCCAACCTTGGACCAATATTGGGCCCGGCCAATGTTGGCACAATATTGGGCCAATTCGTGGTAATAGATATTGAACCAGATTGGGAATATATCAATATTTTTTTATTTTCAAAATAAGTATATTAATTTTCACACACCCTGCTTTAATATTTAAAATAAATTAATTAAATCATTTATTTTTTTTATTTTTTTTATTTTTTTTATTTTTTTTACTGAAATTGGTATTATATAGTAATAATATTTTGAAATATTGTGTTCTGATCAAAACAAACCCTAGTTCGGAGTTTCTTGAGAGATTTTAGGCGTATTCTGTATTGTTTTATTGTTTTCTCTTCTCACAACCCTGCTATTTTGGGCCAACATTAGTCTTAAGAAGCCAATATTGGCCAACGTTAATCCCAATAGTTGGCCTATATATGGGCTGTTGGTCGATTGCCACTATGAATGCGCCAATATAGACCATTAAAGGATGCCGATTTGAAGCCGATATCACATTGTAAATGGAAAAAACAATAGGGCCCAATATACGTTAGCCAAGTGCTGCCGATGCCAAGGACCCAGGGGGTGGGTACTTAACACAAATGACCAAAAGGACGTGCCACCGACATCGGTCTAATTTTCAGCCTTCTGGATAAAGGACCCCTTTTCAGTCCAATTTTGTTTATGTTCATTCAATTTAAAATTAAAAAAAAACATTCTCAAATTTGTTGGAAAAATAGTCAAAATTTCTTATTAGGAGCCAAAATTTTCTAAAGTTTGGAAATTAGTCCACTTTCTAAATCTGAAGCCAAAATATTCAAAATTTGCTGTAAAATGCCCAAATTTGAGGAAAAAATTGACATACTCGGTAAGATATGGGGTCCCGTTTTGGCAAAATTGGATAGAAGGGTTCCTATTCCAGATCTCGGAGCACGTCCCTACCCAAACCAAAATTGGGTTACCACCCCCCCGTGCCAAGATTATCACCACCACCCGATGGGGGAAACATTGTTGGACCAATATATGCGTGCTATCTGGGATATCGCAAGATCAAATCGCCGAATGTTAGTCTCCCGATTTTAATCGGCCGATACCAACTCGCCCATTTATGACACGCCCACATCGAATCGCCTTTCTCAATTCGCCTTATGATTAATAACTTCCCTCATCTTTTAACTTGCCAATCATTAACTCCCCACATATTATCTCCCCATACGCACTTGCTCCCAATATAATTATCGCTCCTCATTAGCCCAATCTATAATTTGAAATATATCAATTATCTTCGAAGACGATACAACTTCAGCAACTCACTTTGTTACGAAATTGTTACAAAGTATGGTTAAGCTACTACACTGATGCCTCTATGTGGTAGTAAAAGACAAACACACTGTAACCGGAATCTTGAAAACCTTTGATTTAGGATCATGTTCGTCATGTGAAGATATTTAAAGATATTTTAAGTTGTAAATTGGGCTGATGTTTTAACAATTAGCTGCAGAAGGGGCCTGCTAAGGGCCCATTTGGCTTTTCGGTCCGGTATTAACGATGAGAGTTACCGTGATTTCTGATTTTATATGCATACACCTATACGAAGTAATAGCAACCAAAAAAAATGCTTGGAAAGTATAGCATTATATTTTATATTCCATCATATCGCATTTCACTGTTGAAAACTATGGCAAATTACTTTATAAACATGTAACCTTAAAAATGAATGTCCAAGAATATTTAAATGATTTTTCTTATTTTGTTAGTGTGTTCAGTTATCCTTTACTGGATAACAGCAACAGCTTAACGCACTATGTAACAGTTTGTTTACTTGTGGGGTTAAGCGTCCTTAAAAAAGTTAACGCACTTTGTAACAATGTTGGTTGCAAATTGGGCTGCTGATGTACAGCCGCCATGGGAAGATATTTAAAGTGTTTTTTAAGTTGTCAATTTGGTTGAGTTCAACTTAATCTGCATAAATGTGGCCCTGCTAGGGGCCCTTTTTTCCCCCGTCGTTCCGTGATTTAACGAGCGCAATAGCTGTCGAAGGATTTTGAATCTTTGCCTCAATGCAAGCGCAATAAGATAGACAAATATAAAACAATTTATAATCAAATAATTGGGCAAGCGTTAAAATACTGCGGCCGAAACACAAAAAAATGTGCCCTTAGGAGACCCCTTATAAAGTTAATTGTTAATTCAAGCCCACTTTGCAATTAAAAATCATTGAAAATCTTCCCTCACACCACTGTGTAACAAAATTGTTACAAAGTCGTATTTTTTTAAAAAGGAGACAACTTTGTTAAATTTGTTAGTGTGTTGAAGTTATCCCATACTTCCCTGTCCATTCCCTTAACACCCAAAATGCTAGTTTGCCCTCTTTTTCCATTTAAAAATCCCGGAGCAGACCCCCCGCCCTTGTGTTTACAACTGAAAGTTAGTACCCTAGATCGAACCAAAACAAATACCGCTACCACCCCCCCTCACTTTTTGGTGGGTGATCGCCATGTTTCTAGTCATTTTCCTTTGGGGACGTTAGGAATATGCTCTCCTTTGTGTTTACTTACTATATAGGAAGTTATAATTGTTACTTCCCATAATATAGCAGCAGCAACTTAACGAACGCCATATGTAACAAATTTTGTTACAAATGGTTTGAAGTTGTCCTAAAAAATTATAACGCACTTTGGAAACAATTTTGTTACAAGTGGGTTGTTAGGTGGTCGCGCCATGGGAAATATTTTGAAGTATTTTTAAGTTGTAAAGTGTGCTGAGTTAACAATTAACCGCATAATGGGCCTGCTAGGTGGCCGTGTTTTCTCTTTTCGGTCCGAAAATTTTAACGCTGCAACAACTTACTTTTATTCTGATTTTCATAATGCGACATAAGTAAATAAACATTCAAAATTCTTTCTAAGTATAATAAGGCGATTGTACATAAGATTAATCATATCGAGCGGTTCACTTGTAGAAACTTATTGTAAATACATTTTAAACAAACAAAGTATCCTTATAATCTGAATTGCATGAGATGTTTATATTTTTTCTTTAAATGTGGTCAATATAGTTCATTCTTTACCAATTAAAACAATCAACACAAGGTCTAGGTGAATCAAACGCCGTCGAATAATGCAGAACTAATTCACGTCTTTTCGCGATTTCCGACCATAATTGGCAAATTAATAGTTTTGCCCCTAGCTCCCTCGCTTTCTTACTGCAAACCAATGTTTTCACTTTCTATTTTCCTTGTTGTTGATGTCTTTGAAACCTTCTACCGTTTGGTTGATTTCCCTTAAAAATCTTTTGGGTTTTATAATGCATGGGCACCTCAAGGACCCCCCTTAGATTCACTAACGGAAGTGAAAACCCCCCTATGCAGTATGAGTGGACGAGTTGGTCATTGGTTTAATTAAGATACAGTCTGACGATATGTCCTATTAAAATCGCAAGATTTTGCCATATTCAAGATTTTAAAACACTTTTCTATTGTGGTTCTTGTGTTGATATTTCTCTTACTGCCAAAATAAAGAACAGCAGCAGCTTAACGCACTTTTAACAATTTTGGTTACAAAGTGAGTTTGAAGTTGTCCCCTTTACAAGTTCTACTAACCGCAATTTGGTAAATTTTTTGTACAAAGTGTGTTCTACAGTATAATCGTCGTGGGAAGATATTAAAAGAAAGTTATGTTGTGAAGTGGGCTGAGTTAACACTTAACTGCCACAAGGTGCGTCCAAGGGACACCACTTTGGTCCTTTTTTTCCATTTGTTTTCCGCCCCGCGTTTTTAATTTTTTAAACGCTGCATTATATTTGGTTTATTTTTTTTTTAATTTGTCTGTCCTTTTTGCATTGCATTGCTGCAAAAATAAAATGAACTCACTAGCGTATTTTTTTGCTGTTCATCCATTTAGAATGAATTGCCACCACCCAGGAAATGCCTTCCAACCATCTATAATGATAGAGAATTTTAACCCATAATTCAAATACCTAGTAAACATAAATTAAATATAAACAATCGAAACAATTTTTGGACGTATAGTAGCCCATTGGTGCCATAAATATTTTATATTTTTATCATATCGAAGTTCATTGTGGAACATAATGTTAAATACATGTTAACAAATAATCCTACAAATATTAATGGCAATTGTTTTTAAGTAGTCTTCATTTGTTTAATGTTGAAGTTATTCGACTAATACTGCATATAGAGCAGCAGCATCTAAATGGGCCTTTCTTTAATGCCCAGCCTTGTCCCCTCGACTTACCCCCAAACAGTTGAGATTTTAATATCATCTGAACCGTTAGCCCTAATAAATGGCAACTTTACACACCCAATTGTTACTGCAAATTGGTCGCGCTTCGTACTGTAAGAAATTCGCAAATTTGTCATAACATCAAACCGCAAGATCGGTGAAAATGGTTGGAAATAGCTTTCTTCCCCTCGACGATATCGAAGAACCATATTAAAAAGAAGGTGCTAGAATCACGAAATGCACCTTTAATTGCAACTTTTGTAACAATTTTGTTGTTACATAGTGCGTTGAAGCCGTCCCTTTTAAAATTTGCGCACTTGTAAAAATGTTGGTTACAAAGTGAGTTGCTAAATGTTAATATGTTTTTTTATATATAGTATATAATTTTTTTTTTTGAGTTTAGTAAATTTGCGCCGAAGATGCTGGGAATTTTGATATGGCATTTGAAATGGGATGGATTTATTTAATGGGAGAATTGGTCATGTACTTCGTTACAACAACAAAAAAACAAGCGTGTCGAATTATCATTGTCATACTGCCATATAGAGCACAGCATCAGCAGCTTAATTAACGGCGCTTTGTAACAATTTTTATTACTAGTACGTTGAAGTTGCCCTTTAAAAAAATTAAAAAGAAATTAAGCACTTTGTAACATTTTTATTCAAAGTGTGTGTTAGTGAAAATGTGGTCATGCAGGGCCGTAACCGCCCGGGGGTAGGGGTGGGGTGGGGTGGTTGCGACGAACCCTCCTCAAAAAAACAACAAACAATTACAATGCTAAGGTCCGCTTTGTTATTGTGAAGGTCCGCTTTGTCATGTGAATGTTTAAGTTTGGCGCCTTTCTAAAAGCTGATATTAGGGGTTGTGATTCTGTGAAAACTATTGGTAAATACGCCACTGGTCAAAACACTACTGCATTACGCTTAGTGCTTTTTGTTTTACGCTGATGATATATGATTCATCGCGCACCCCCCACCCCCTCAATTCCTCACCCCCCCCACCAAAAAAAAATATATTCATCCGCTCACCCCCCCCCCCTTAAATATTATTTCTCGATTCTCGCCAAAAAAAGGTCCACTTCTTGTCTTGCAAATCCGCACCTCCCAAATAATTCCTGCTACGGCCTGTGGTCATGGGTATGATATTTAAAGTATTTGTAAGTTTAAGTGGCTGAATTAAAGGTAGGACAAGTTGTTATAGGTTAATTTTGACGCATGGCTGACGAACCTCTCCTAAAATCATAGTTTTTGAATCAAGATTCATATATTTTCTACTTCTCTCTGATTTTGTTTATGTGGTGCTGTTGTATTGTACTACCGCATAGAGCAGCAGTAGAAGCTTAATAAACTTTGCAACATTCGTACAAAGGGGTTGCTGAAGTTATAATCTGCTTGGAAGATATTTAAAAAATATTTGAAATTATATAGTGGTCGGATGGAAGTTGGCCGAAATGATTTTGGGGCCAAATGAATCTGGGGTGAGTTTGCCATGTGGGGAGTATAATGAGCGCGTTGATATGGGAACGTCATATAATAAGGCAATTGGTGAGAAAGACGATTCGATATGGGCGTGTTAATAATTGTGGAGTTGGTATCGGGCATTTTAGATGTGGGCCGAGTTTAAAAATGGGAGAGTTAAATCGTGTCGATTTTGATCTGGGCGAGTTAATAAATGGGCGATGAAATGGAAGATTTGATACGAGGCCATTTTCGTATTGGCGAAGTAATACTTGGCTAGTTGGTATCGGGATAGTTATATTGGTGAATTAAAAAATGGGGGCGAGTTTGAAATGGGGCACGTCGAATATGGGGTGAGCTACTATTTTGGGCAGTTTTTAATGGGCAGGAGTTGGTGTGGAAGCGAGTTGTAGGGGATTGATTAAATACGGGAACGAATTAAGTAATGGGGTATGGGGGCATTTGCTATATGGACTAGTTTTGGTATTAGGGCGAGTGAATAATTGCGGCGAGTTCGTGTTTCTTTGATGGACATCGTTGAAGATTTCGTCAGAATAGATTTTGTTACATCCAAAGTGCGTCGAAGTGTCCCGTTTGCTGGTTTTGTTAAAAGAGCTTAACGCAGTTCGTAACAATTCAGTAGGGATTAATGCTTTTAAAAATAAGGAAAATCCTTTGAAAAATTTCATTAACTTTTTATATAAAAGTGCGCGAAGTTGTCCCTTTGTGTTGTTCTGGTCAGAAAAAAAAAAAAAGAAAAACAATAGGGACTAACTGCAGTTCGTAACAATTTGTTACAAAGTGCGTTTTTTGTTATGAAGTGCGTGCAAACATCGCTCCTCAACCAACCCTGACTTGATAGCTTACTTATGGGGGCGGTCGTCCGGTACAGTGGCGTTTCCGGGCGCAAGAACGATCCACAGGGAAAATTAAATTCCAAGTCGTTCCCGCCAGGAGGGGGTAAATTCGTAATTCGTCCCGTGATTTGCTCCATTAAGTCTGACCCCTGATCAAACGCGCGCTTGCGCGGACAGAAAATTAGAATTATCTTAAATTTTGTTCCAAATTTGGCTGAAATTGGCGAAATTCCCCGAAGAAGACGGATGAAATGCATATTTTGGTTCCATATTCCGCCCGCTTTTTGTTTTCGAGGCCGAGTGGGCACCACACTTTCCCCCCTGCCCCCCGGTCGGGATATACGCCAACAACTGTGGCAGGTAATACGAATGTGGCCGGTTCCATCCGGCCACGCGCAGATTAGGTGTTTTTTTTTTTTTTTCGACACTATCGTACGCTGGGCCATTCCAGGGAGTTAATAAATATACAAGGTCATAGATTTAAATTTCGTGACCACATGCCTTTAGTCAAGGTCTTTGTGTAACCGTTCCATATGCGTAAGTGCGTTTCATCCTCACTGCCATGCCGTTGAGTCTGTGAAAAAGCACAGCACGGCGGGTTAACGGCGCCCCCATGACCTCTACACATGGATACCAGGGTCTAAAAACACCCGGAAATCAATAGCTGATTTTTTTTCAGGATATTTTTTCCTAAGTGGTATGGAACAACATATCAAAGTCCCCCATATCCCCCTTGTGCTTATTGATTAATAGGGGGTAAAGTTTGTACAAGGGTCACATTTTAAAGGTACATTGTCTTCATTATACCAATGTTTTGCGTCATGTCAACATAAGGATTTAAAAAAGTAGAGTTTTGAACCCCTCTCTAGATAGAATACAAAAGATCTCTGAGAAGAATATGTTCTAAGTTACTGAAACTATAGAGAAATAACGGTTCAACAAGGTTCATACTGGGGGTAAAGCCTCAGAATGCCCGATTCTTTTCAAAAGTGTATCAAATTG
This sequence comes from Ophioderma brevispina, assembly GCA_023653785.1. Taxonomy (NCBI): domain Eukaryota; kingdom Metazoa; phylum Echinodermata; class Ophiuroidea; order Amphilepidida; family Ophiodermatidae; genus Ophioderma; species Ophioderma brevispina. Next base: position 20,445 of record JAMKCH010038834.1, on the reverse strand, counting down.
TTCTTCTCGCGTCTCTTTGTGTATAAACTGAAAGATATATTAAATAGTTGAAGTAATAATTCTGTTCTGGGCCATATTTTAGGGCTCATTATGACAGGTTTCTACAAGGTCTATGGGAGTCAAAAGAAAGCAACTGCCCATAAGGTCAATATTACAAGAGTGATGGAGTGAATAAGCATTGTTATTTGCCATAAGATGGCCGTACAACACGATAGTAATTTGGGATCTTCCATTTAATTAAAATCGGACTGTTTTGAAATTTGTACCCCACAATTACCTTTAAGAATTTGGCTATATTTCCTAAAACTAAAAGTCAAAGTTAGGCAAACCATACATTTTTTAATCAGCGTGACAAGAAGAATACAATAGTCCATGATTTAGCTGAATTGATCATTTTAATTTTTTTAAACTTAAACCGCCTGTATAAACTCCCCTATAGTACTCAATAAGCCAAGGGGGATCTTGGGGACTTTTGATATGTTGCCTCTATATATCTAACACCATTAAGCAACTATCCTGAAACAATCACTATGGCTTATTTATTTCCACCTTCTCTCTCTCTCTGTGCAAAGACTAAAGTTCCTGGACTAAAATTTGAAACAACAGGAAGTGCGTTTTGCCTTCGCGATGTGGCGGGAAAGAAATATAGCATACACCGTCTGGTGCACATATTCCACCAGATGTTTCTACTATTGTTATACAACTCCTTTAACTTGGGACAATAAGTGAAGCCATGTTCAGAAGGGCAAAATGAAGCTTCCTGTGGTTCAAAATGGCAACTCCTGATTGTGTTTTATATCGCCCCCATCGTAACGATCATGACCATATCTATTGAAAGAGATCTAACACTCTGATGAATGGCAGGATGAATGACTGGCAATTGAAGTTCAATGCCAAAGTGTTTTACCATGGAATCAAACCCATAAGAGGATTTGAAATGTTTTCGATTACAACCTCGGGACCTGTATTTTGAAATCAATCAACTCTGACAGTCACTCCTACCTGGTGTTTGTTTACCAAATAATTATGGTCTGATCTCCATAATATTTAATCACTCGCCCCAAACTTTGGGCTTCATCAGACGTAATTTGTATTTTTGTTCAAAATCTATCAAGCAAACAGCATATAATTTCTTTAGAGTCGACCGTTAGGCCTACTTGAATATCTAACCATCTAACTCAGTTTTGGGACTCCCACAACAGATCTCATTAACAAATTGAAATGACCCAAAAGAGCTGCAAGGTTTTGTTCACAAACACTTATGACCAAACACACTAGCATTACTCAATTGTTAAAAATCTAAACCGGGACACCTTAAAGAACAGAAGGACCGCTACCAGACCTCTGCAATTCTTCATAAAGCTAGATACGGGCCCTTCTGGCTCGGCCGATGATTCCTGCTTCACCTCCCAGCGGCAATCACGACCAAAGCCATCCTCAGAATCATACCAGTAATTATGCCGCCTCTTGCCTTAATAAAAACTGTTATAAATTCTCATATCTGCCTAAAACTGTCATAGACTGGAACATTCTAACATCTTCACGTCTGCAGGTTCTCAAAGCATCTTCAGCTCAGCACAATCCTAATATTTTTTTTAAATGCGCACACCATCCTGTCCGCCTATCTCCAGCTCCTTAGTGTTGTACAGTATTTTCTACAGATTACAGATACAAGATCATCGACGACTATTCCAACGGTGCGGCAACCCGCTATCCATGTGTAAGCGGTCAGTGGTTACGGTACGGGCCGGATGTTGATTCTATTTGAACATGTTGAAATGCATTGGTTGCTAGTTGTAGTTGGTATAGCCTACCCCCTGTTGTATTAGTACTAAAAATTTCTGAATCAAAATTAGCCCTCTGGACAAGGCATTCTGCCAAGAGCATTCCTTTTTTTTTTCCTTTTATATGTTCTTATGTCCCAGTTGTACTTTTGTAGAGTTCGACTCCACCTTACAAATCTCTTCTGTTTTTCATCTGTGGATGAATGTCCCCTACGGATTCTGATCAAGTACTATTTTGCAATGACCAATTGGCAATGCTAGAATCACTCTTTCTCAATTGTAGTTTTGTCTGATGTTTGTCAAACGTTTAGAAGGTATTATCATACAGAATGATTACTCATTTTCTTTGCATTACCTACTTACTGGAATCACCTGCCAACTTGAATTGTTTCTTCTGTAAAAATCTAAGGCGACAACCTACAACCACAAACTGGCGCATTCCATCAAATAGTCATGTTTTCTCCAATTACTTCGTGCATTGCTGTGACCAAACAAACTTTTGGCATTGTTTGTAAGTAAAATGTTGGGTTATTTTTGGTTACATTTTCTGAGAAATGTCGACATTCGTTTCATTAATGCAATCCAACCATACCTAAGAATCCCATGAGATCCTTTTTGCTCTGTGTGGTGGGGAATTCTCAATTACTTACTACTTCAACCTTTGCTCTGATTGGCCCTAATTTTCCCTAGTCATAACAACATTTCCCAAGTATGTGACATTTGCATGGCAAAAATTTACTTTTTCATTCCCAAAATTCACAGTCAAACCTGCTTGAGATAATTCCTCAAATAATTGATGGAGTTGTCTCATGTGTTCTCCCATGTCTGGCTGTAACACATGAAGGTCATGATTGCCTCGCATTGGTCTATGTCTCACTGCTCCGTTCCCTAATCTTTGAAAGTTGCTGCAGAAGTTTGTGTTAGACCAAATGCCATTGGTAGGCCCGGGTGTAGGCCACAGAAGTACAAAGACCTGAAATTTTCTTTTGCACGGCTTAGTAAGGGAACTTGCAACTTTGCTAATTCCCTTTTAAACAATCAGATTTGGCTTAATAATTTGCTATTTCTAATTTCATCAATGTAATCATCAACCGAAGAAATCGGAAATGGACGGTTTTGGAACAGAGGGTTGACTTTTCGAATCCGTTCACAATATATAAGTGAAGATCAGGTTTGGGACTAGATACATGGTGAGCTCCTTCACTACTACTCTGCTCGATTATGACTGTCATGCCATACCATGTACTTTCACTCATTATTCTGAGTTGAATAGCAATTTGATTTGATTCAACCATATACGAATCTGTTTGATTGGTTCTGAATCGTCATGGTTTTCTGACATGTTGTCATACTGGACAGCAGGAACTATACTTTTCCCCACTTGTGAATTGATTCTTTCAATTCCACTTTGGTTGACTTCATAGGATACCTAGTTTCCTTCCTTGTCTAAGTGCATTAGAATTTTTACAACCACATTTGACACATGGTTTATTCTCTTTGTTTGCAGTGCTGTCCTGACGCAGCTTCTGCTTTTGTGAGGTCATCATTTGCTCTCTAGTACTGGTAGACACTGAACACACGGGTTTTGGCTGTGTCATCCTCTTCTTTTATTTCCTGAGCATATTTACGTGACATTCACTGTTGCTCATAACGTTTAGGATATTTTTTCACACACAACCCAATCTTAAACGTATTTCTATTTGAACCGCCTAAGATAATCATATTAGAGTAGGTGATGATTACATAATGAGTCCCCACTACCCAGGTGAAGGGAATCCCTATCATAATTTGAATTACTAACATGCCTTTTGTTGGGAGCTTAAAATGTCAGTCGGTTGTTGTTGTTTGTTCCTTTTCCCTGCTCCAAGCCTTTGTGCAAGGAGCCCATTTTTCAGAGTTGTTTGTTACCTTTACAACAAAAACTGACACAGAGGTTCCCTAGGCTATGCCTCGTCCAACGGCATTCAGTGTCGAACGCCGAAGAGTACTTGCATTCCGACGGGAAGGGTACAAACAAGCCTGAGTCGCTGATTTCCTCGGAATATCACAGAGTACGGTCTGTAAAATACCATACCCTTAAATCCGCATACATCATCGAGAAGTGGGTCATATGAGGCCACGAAAATCTTCAGGACGACCGCGATTGACTACCAGACGAGATGATCGCCGACTGCTTAATCCGTGACGTAGAGCCCGGAAAATGCCAACGAGACGTCTTCGTCGTTTGTGGAGAAGACACTATGGAATCAACGTTTCCCTCCAAACCATGCAAACGGTGGATCGGAGATTGCTTCAACATGGTTACCGAGCAAGACGAATGACCAAATGTCCACGCCCAACCGTTCACCACATAGTTGATCGACTTCGCTGGGCTAGGGAGCACAGAAAATTACAGCTCAGACACTGGCGAAATGTTGTGTTTATTGACGAGAGCCGCTACATCCTTGACCATCAAGATGGAAGACAAAGGGTTCGTCGATTACATGGTGAGAATCTCCGAGATGACTATTCAAGAATGCGACTCACGGTGGTGGCGGCTCAGGCTCAGTGATGGCATGGCCGGTATTCGTTATGGCGGATAAAAGCATCACTGGTGGTGCAGATGGAAAAGAAACAAGAACGCCGTCGTTTGGACATTCTGGAAACTGTCTGCCACATTCAAGAAGGGTTTATGTAAACAATTTCGGCTGCAAGACGACGATGTTACGCCGCACAGGGCTGCTTGTAGTGAGACCAATTTCTTGAGGCAGAGGGGGCTGAGAAGATACCATGGCCTGCGTGCTTCCAAGAATTTGAACCCCTCCCTATCGAGCATTTGGCTGGGAGATGCCTTAGGCCGAGCAGCAATTACAGGGACAATTTCCTCAAACACTACATGAGTTAGCTCAGCCTCTAGCCGATGAGTGTGACGCTCTCCCATGAAATCATAAACAACTTTGGGGCAGTATGCAGGGACGTCTTGACGCAATGCTTCATGCCAGGGGTGGTCATTACTCGAGGTGTAGTGGACTGATTGACATTTTAAAACGAGTACTGTTGAACATTTCGATGCATGTGAAAATCACCCAAAAATGAGGATATGTAAAAATGATGATGTGAAAAACTTTGTAACAACATCCTGTAAATCGCGTTTCAACACCCCTTTTCCTTTAAGGTTAAGGACACAGTTCGTAATAGGGTATCGGGGACTAAATTATGGTGGTGATATGTTCCGAAGAGACTGGCCTTCATGTAGTGTGGCGATATAACCCTTTAGATATCATAATAAACTCACACTGTAAGGAAATCCATTCCATAAAAAGTGGTTTTAAACCCAATATTATATTCCAACTTAGAAGCAACAGTGTAAATTTTCGACTTTTACGCCTATCTGGTGTTTTGATCTTTAACCGGGGGGGTGGGATTCACTCAACCAGTGGTGAAAATGTAACACCATTGTGCTGAAAATTTTTTAAACATCCCCCGAAACGAGTTTTACCCTACACCAGCAAAACTACCCCTTTTAAAACTAGTTTGGTTCATGAAAAAAATGCTAAAATGTACCCCTATTTGGACCTAATTTATGGTTTGAAACAAAATATTACCCTTAAAAGCTGACCCCCCCCTCTGTAGAAAAAGGACCCTTTTCTTGAAAATCAGTGTTTTTAGACCATAACAGCGTCACTCGCATTAATTGCCTGGTCGTAAAAAACAAACTGAGCCTTTTATTTTTTTGGTTCGCGCAGGGGTAAATCCATTCAGAGCTGGCCCACTGGTTTGATCATATTAATCAATGTCTCCCACTTTGTTTCAATTCCATATGGTCTAGAATGCTTTTGGTTGCAAAAAAAGCTCTTGCATTGGGAAAAGGTGCCAAAACTGTGGCACCGGGTTTGAATACTGTTTCTGGCTCTGTGTTCATACCAGTTTTTTTTTTAATTTTTGGCTGGCTCTGCGTGAGATTTTCTTTGGCAATTTCTTTCGCTTCTGATTCTTTGGTCTTGAATTGAGACCATAGTATAGCAAGTTCACATTAGGATTGTCACACAACCAATTGTCTTTTAGCTAGTTTTTATGGCCTCTTACTTGTGATCACAACATCAACTCATATGGAATGAATCCTAATGACTCTGTCCAGCCTCCCTGGGTAGCAAATAACAGGAGATGAAGTCACTTCATTCCAATCCCTCTCAATGCAAAACAGTATGTTTTGATCATGTTTTCACTGTTTTTGGCGGGTACTACATCTCCAGGCCCACACACTATTTCCGGAAGTGGGTTTTGGTAGTTGGTCCTACGCATCTATTATGACGCTACTAATGGCTTATCAATACTGGTGTATTAGTTGCACTGCAAAAAACTGAAAAATTTTAACACCAAGTCGGTGTCAAGCATGTCGGTGTTAGTTTCTGATGTGAAATTTAGGATTTAAAACCAGCTTCCGGTGTTGATTGCACAATTTTAATTATGCATTTTTGGTTTGATTTGCTTATGAAATGTTTAGAGGGTAACCAGTTACAATAGAAGCAAAACAATAATGAAATCAAAATTTTATGCTAAAATGTCAGACGTTCCAATATATATATGTAAACACAAAGTTTGGTGCATGCTGTTTATTAACATCATAGGATGTGGCTCGTTCTAAATGTCCCTTGACGACACAAAATTCTGCAGCATAACAATCCGGGATGCAAAAATTTAATCCACGAATCTGTCTGTCGCCAATGTTCACATTTAGGACCAAAAAATTAATTCCCAAAACTAAAACTCTCTAGGTTTTAAAGACGACAACCGTTTAGCTGATGTATCAATCCACACAACTTTCCACAACTAGGTATCTTACATCTAAAATAGGCTACATTACATCACATTCTAACATTGTTCAATAGGAAAGCATACTCATGATATCACACTAATTATCTATTTTGTTACCTGGAAAATACCCAGCTACATATAGCATAATATCTATCTAAAAAGTCCTCTAAGCATGTAAACAAGATCACAACCTTCTTATCTTAATGTAACATTAGGGGAATTCCTTTTCTCTTGGAAATTGTAAACCGGTGTAGAAGTTTTTATAGTCCGCCAGCCCCATAGTCCACCTACAACGGTGAAGAATAGGGCACTTAATTCAGTTGACTCTTCACGCAACATTAGTTTCACGCTTTATTCCGTTGTCGTCTATGGAGCCCGGGCTATGGCTCTTGGCGAACTATATCTCCTTTTACACCGGTTTTATAGGTACTTTCCCTGTTACGAATCTTTTCTCAAACGTTCCATACTGCAATAAACATTTTAACACAAAACTGAGGATTATAAGGCTTAGGTCAAGGCTGAAAATCAGGTAGATCCCCTTAAAGTCATTCACATGACGAAGTCCGGAAACAAAATATTGATTCAAAGGCAAATATGTGTTTTAAAAATTCCCAAGGATAATATTACTGAGCAATTAACGTTCATTACGCAAATTTATTAATGTAAGTCAAATTTCCGTCACAACCGGACGTCACATGCGCAACAAAAGCTAACAAAGATCAGGATGCGTTAATAACGGCAAATTAAAGGTATTAAAATCCTTTTTTGCTTGTCTTCAAGTTGCCCGTAGATATGCACGGTCACGTTTTAGTACTAATATCAACGGACAAGCTGAGTGTCGTTCATCCCGAGGGCTACCCGGTGGCCGAAAAAATTTACTGATTGGCCCGCATGCTTCGATTCACGGGTAAGTTGAGTTGATTATGTGATACGTTTTCATTTAATTTTATTTCTAATTTTATCTAAAGCCTTTATAGTCGTTCTTGATGTGAAATTTCTCAAACATTCCTTTTATTCAACTCAAATTGCTCAAAGAGCTATTTCGTTGTAGCATTTTATAACAGTCACCGTTCCGTCAAAATCTTGATCAACCTGATGAACATAATAAACTACTATTAATCTAAGACGTGGTTTGAGTTTAGTTGTAGTTTTAATATTAATTATAATTTAAGTACGGATATTCAGAATAATGCATTCTCTTAAGTTATAAAATATAAGTGAGCCGATAACTTAATTCTTAAGCACCAGTGACCATGGTAACGGAGACACAGGCCTTATTTTCCCAGCCGAATACAAAGTGATTCTGATACAAGGCTTGGACAAAAGTAGTTGACACATCTTGTGAAAATTTACTCTTTTACACTTGCATAATTCGACCATTTTTGAAGGTATGAAATTGATTTTTTTTGTAATGATCAAGCTTGAAGCTTTTGCTAATCCATAAAACCTCTTTCATCTCCACCAATCAATGTTGAGTGTTGTTAGGCGCTCTGTAACACAATTTCAGGTTTCAACTTTGTTCCGGGGCAGAGAGGGCGATTTTACCGTACGGTAGTACGGTAAGATTGTAGTCATATTTCCAAGACGGAAGAAGTGAATAAGTTCGCCATATTTTCCATGAGAGGTCTTTTCATATAAAATATCGAGTTAATCAGAATTGTATCAAATTTATTACCATATTCAATAGTTGGATATGAGTAATCCAATCGACATGGATGTTACCTTACACATATCTGTCAAATCAAAACAAAATATGGAGATGACAAGATGTCAAAAAATTGGACTTTTGGTAGATAACATTCTACGATGAGCGATGTTATTAATTAAGGCATATTTCAGAATTGTGTGTATATTTCGCACATTTCCTATAGTACAGTACGACTGGTACTGCAGTTGTAAATTCCCCGCGTTGCATAAAAATAAAAGAGTTATACTCTGGCTTTGTGAGTCAAAGGTTAGGAAGTTTTAAAAACTATTATTCTGCCTTTTCCAGTATAATTCTAGTGGGAAATCGTGTAAAACAATGAACTATGAACTCTAATTCAAACGAGCGTCATGGGCGTTAGAGTAAACACACATGGTTTTACAACAATCACAAGAGATATCGTGAAATCTCTGCGAAGTGTCAGTTTTATTGTTTTCGGAATCAGTTAATTATCTGATTATGGTAAGGATAGCCCACTTTAAATTTGGTCGATAACTACTAATTGACCGTGAACACCCTATTGTCACCCCACCCAATCTTCCATATCAACTATCATAAAAATACATGTACATTTTATCTATGTCACTTCTTAGGCATGTTAGGACAACTGTCTTAGAATTAAGGGCCTCCCAAATGAGAGTGTCAATTATTTTTTTTTATTTTAATAATTCAGGCTGATAGACAATATGTAACGTCAATAATAACATCCGGTCATTACATTTCCAATTATGCATTTTTTAATGTATTTGTTTCCTGTATTTGCATTTCAAGAACCAAGAAAATAATACTTCTATTCACTATTATATAAAATAATTAAAATGTCGTGATCGACATAAATGCATGGAAAACACATTGAATATGTTACGCAGAAACCCAGCCGGTAAACATATATAGTATATAAATTAGCCTGTGAATTGCCTGTTCACTGATTTGAACTTCCATTGAAAAAAGGAGGTTATTTATGCGAAAACTAAAATCGAAAGTAAGCGTGTATCTCTTACTATATACCTTACCTCTCTTGTCAACAAACAGGTCACCATGCAAAGACCTGCCTCTCTCACACAGAAAAATGCTTATAACAAGTATACGAACTGACATAATTAAGTTAAATTACTAAAGACACTACCAGTGGTTCATCGAAAGAGTCAAAGGAATGGTTTAATTAAACGTGAATTTAGTCGCGTAGAATTCTCTAAGTTATTTTTTGCATGAATTTTCGTAAAGGAAGAAGACGCATTGCTCAAAGATATAATCCTTCCATTCAATTGCGTGTTGCAGTAAGTGTGCGTACGGACAGTAATGACTACATTTCCGATTTTTATATCCTTAGTACGTTGAGGGAGTGGGGAAGGAGGTGGAAAATTTGTGTGATGAGATGGAATCTGTGAAGGAGTTGGGGACAGGGTTAGTGGTGGTGGTTGGATGTGAGCGGCTGTGAACAGCTATATAGAGTAAGGTTATGGGTGGTGTGACGTGTAGAGAATGTGGAGAGTTGTTACTTGGGAGAAGATTTCCTTTGAAGATGAAAGGGATGGTGTAGATTTGTGTTAGATCAGTGATGCTGTATGGGAGTGAGACTGGTGCCGATAAATGAGATGAGGATTTTGAGAGGACGGAGAGAGCAAAAATGGTGAGAGCAATGTGTGGGTTTGAAAACTGATGGAAGGAAGAAGACTGAGGATTTGATCTGATGTCTGGTTTGGAAGAGGCGGCTGACCGATTGGCGAAGCGATGTGTAAGATGGGGTATGGGCAACGTGCTTGATGATATGAGTAGCATGTTTTTAAAAGGCTCTGCTCTTTCCTTGGAGTTCGAAGTGGGTTTGAGACGAGGGGTCGTCCCAAAGAAGGACATTGAGGAAGCAAGTGGAGGAGAGAGTAGGGGTTAGGTTAGGAATGGGCATGCATGACTCGTGTGAAGTGGAAGGAATGGATGTAGGGGCTTGCTACGATGTGAGGGTGATCCGGGCCACGCCCCGCTTGCGGGACAAAACCGATTTCAAACTTTGGTTTTCCACTACTACTACTACTACTACTACTACTACGTTCTTCAGGTTTAATATCACTTGTCAGGGTATGTTAAGATAGCGATATTTGTAATACAGACACGCAAAAATCTGGGTTTTTTTTTTCGATTTTTCTGATTTAGCAATCACTGATAGTGTTTTAATAACTGTTATTTGGTATCGAAATTATGTAAAATTTTTAACTTAATGTTCAGTTCAACAAACGCTTTGCTTAAGTATTATGGAGTTCTATACTTTCATCATTGTGTATTTTTACGCACTTACTTTGGTTATCATGTAATTATTTTTCTGGTGAAATAGAGCTGGACATCAATATTTGAGAGGCATTTCTAAACCACACTCGAAATTCCATCCAGGATTCCCAAATCAATCTAGGATTTAATATTAATCTCTATTGCATTAACATTAACTCATATGGATTTGAAATCAAATCTAATATTGAATGTAAGGCAATGGTTTAATTTTTAAATCTATTTTGATTGGACCTAACTACAATCAAAAGGGATTTTTTTTAAACACACATGAATTTGTAGTCCATGAAGTAATAGTGAAGTTCAGATGCCATAACGATGCGAACGCATACGTGAAGCGCAGAGTTCTTCTGTAGGATCGATCCACGAGCAAAAGATTTGTCCATCTCACCTTTCAAGTACAAATATCTCCACATGATAACTAAACAGCTCAGATTATACAATTGTTAAAAAAATACGGCCGCTGCAATATGCAGCAAAATTTCTGTTAAAAAGCTACAAATTTAATAATTACATAATAAAAATTAATTTTTATTTTATTGCTAATTCACACAATTTGAGTAAACTGTACATTTCAGTATCATAACCGCAGCGCAGAGCCGTCTGTCCCCATATAACCTAAAATACAGTTTTTTAAAGTTTTATTACATATTTTTCAGCAAACTAATTTTTCGATTAAGCACAACGTAAAGAGGAGATCTCTTTGGGTTGGCAGTTTAGCTAACTGCTCGCAAGTAAACAAAATCGATTCCTCTTTTCTATTCAAATTTCACCAAGGTTTTGTGTCCACAATCATACCTGGGATCTTGGCCAACGTCTGGCTATTTAATGCAATTCACTTTGCAGAAGGTAAATTGCCCGAAGTCGTGCCTTTTCGGCCTTTCCATTGAGAAATCCTGTTGTCATTCGAAAAGCTAAATTTGTGAAAAAAAGAATCTGTAGGTTACTTCTCATTTATTTCATGTTCCTCTCATGAAACAAACTCACTATGACGAGCTCTGTACGATTTTGCTGGGGTCTTATTGCTTTTCAATGTCTTTATTGAGATGATTACTGCAAACTTGCGTGGAAAGAAGAAAACGGAACATTTTTATATCGATAGTTTGTTTTGGGGGGGGTGGGAGGATGGAAGAGACGGGAACAGAAAATGGCAGTTCTGGACTAAGTCCAATCCGGGCCACCGCCATCAGACGAGCCTGATATGAAGCCACAACCATCTGGTCCCTTCATCATATCTAAAGCCGGAATGAATCAAAAACCACTCGGTTCATACTGGAGAGCTTGTAAGAACTAAAATCAATCAGAAACCCAACCGCCATCAGGAAGTCCATAAACAAGTTAGTCAATTACCCACACGCAGAAGCTGATTTCTCAAAGTACCAGAACCATTTTTAGCTTCCATCATTAGGAGATCCGTGGAAGTAAATCTCAGAGACAGTATCGAACAATTGACCGCTGTACCAGCAACACTTCCACATCAACCTGATTCTTGAAGACAAACTTACCGGTGGACATTGCAATTAAAGAATCTGAGCCTTGAAAGGGTCAAAATCGGAAGATCATATAAATTGATTTCATTTTCAGATTTTTCGATATGTATAATTTGAAAAGAAAACCATTTCCATAGTGTGAGTATTGCGAAAGAAGCCTCCACCCCTGGGGCTTCCACATTGTATGTCCGTGGCATAGCTGACTTAACTGCAAAAATTTGGTATTAAATTTAACACACCGGTGCTATCAGAGGGCCACATTAAGAAGTTCCACTGGTGTTAAAATTATTGGTGTTATTTTAACACTGCTGGTGTTATTTTAAGAGCTCATAGGTGCATGCATTGTGTAAAGAGAAACACCAGCGGTGTAAAAATAACATCTATCGGTGTGGTTCTCTCATAATACCAAAAGTTAAATTACTTTTCACAGTGTTTAAATGGTGATACGATATGTACGGCGGCCAATACCACCCGAAATTTCACGCAATAGTCAAGTGGTAAAAAATGGTTTCTTTATTTAAAACCCGTTGCGGGGAATCGAAATATTTTGAGATTGAAAAAACAGGGCATACTTAAAAAAACAATATCTTAAAAAAAATGTTTACTTTTCTAGCATTAGAATAAAATAAGAAGTTAAAGGCCACTTTACTCCATCAAAATTGAGATTTTGGTATCAGAAGAAAGTTCATGCACATTTCAGGCCCAGAAAACGTTCCCTTTTGATGTTATGAACAAAATGTTTGACCACATTTAAAGATTTCATTTTATTGTTTTAAGATATTAGGGGTCTATTAACAGTCAGAAAAGTAAAAACTTGTGCTCTTTCGGTGACAGCGATATAAATATGGGGATTTTTGGGTGAGATCAGACCAAAGCGATGGGTCTATTGACAAGTACTCGGCTCGTAGCATACATGATGAGTGTCCCGGAAACTATGGTTATGAGCCATTTTTACAAGTGCCTAAGGGGGGGGGGTCCATACTACCCAACATTTGATTTTGCGATTTCTTGGTTACGCAATAAAATCTTTCAAGTTTTTTTGCTATTTGTCTGATTTATGAATACGCTTCTCCTGATACCAAAAAAAAAATGAAATCCACATACGGCTTCATTAGAATAATTAGGTTGGATCCCTAGGACCCCCCGGATTACTAACGGAAGTCTAAATCAAGATATTTTACTAATTCAAAAATTAAAGTAATGAAATCTTGAGATTTATTTGCTTAAATAGTTACCTTGGTAGGCAATTAATAATTAATAGTACTTAAAATCAAATAACCCTTTATATGCTGATAGCATCAATTTTAATTTTGTCATGACCGTGGTCTTAACTGTGAAGTCTATGTGAAAGACCAAGGTGAATTTGAACTTTCTGAAAAAATACAAGATGGTATAAATTTGGCTATATTGCGCTATAATTATTTGAATTGGTTATTCTAGAGTATATAGATATAATCATTTTTTTGTGTTATAGAAATCTAATATCCGAGTTGCTGAGGATGAAAATATGCGAACCACTTTTTTTCGGAGAGTGACAATTTCAAATGGCCATAGGTCAAAGGTCGAGGTTCGGATTTTCATTTTTATTACCGGTATATGGTTCTTACGTGACCCCAAATTACTTCTGTTAGTTTCGTGATCAAACTCCCATAGAAAAGTTTTTTTTTTTTTTTTTTTTTAGGCCCCCCCCCCCCCCCCTTGGGCACTAACGGAAGTTTTTTAGCTTGGACACTTAAAGGCCGATAGAACTTTCCCGATGAGGGCGCCCTCACTTTTCAAACAATTGTGTTTTTTTGCATGTACATAATGCGTGGCCATAGGTAAATCACTGTATAAATAGCTAAGCATCAAACAAACGAAGGTCCCTTCATTAGAAAATCCTATCTTTGTTTAAAATTCCCGGAATCCGGAAATTTTGTTATACACAGTATCCTATGGCACTGTTATATACACATAAATGTTTACTGCATCAAAACGAACACTCCGATTCATCTCAAACTTTGGAATGAGCATTCTAGGTGACTATCTTTAGTTCTAGTTGATTATTTTCATTACTATAATTTAAAAAATTTTATTCAGAAATCTCTGAGTCAGACTTTAAGGTTGAAAGGGGAATTTTTTTCAAAACCAAAAGCCTGTATTTTAATAATCAAAGAAGAGATTTCAAAATTCAGTTAAATAGTCAAAATCAAAAGTTTTCTCTGACCACCAAAATGTCCTCAAACAAAACAAATGGTTGTTTTTGGCTGAGTGGTTCTACCAGAGACCAAAGTCCAATTTCTATGATGTTTTCTCCCTTACATTGAAGCATATCACCAAAACATATGGTTACAAATTTGGAGTTAAAACCGTCCAGCCGTTTGGATGGTAAAAGCGAAAATGTGCACTGAATTTCCCCATAGGACAGTGTATATTAATGGTATACCACATTTGGAGACGTTTCTGTCCATGTAACATCGAAAGGAAACATTTCCTGTGCCTAAAATTTCACTAGGGCAATGAGAAAAATAGGAATTTTCTTTTGTTACCAAAATCTTAATTTTTGATGGAGTAAAGTGGAGGGGCGAGGTTGTACATGTAGATCGGGTCATCCACCTCTAAGTATGCCAGAGACATATAGGGATTTCAACATTTGCCAACTTATCAGGGTAAGGTCTATATAATAATGTTGTTGTTATATATTGTTTTATATTATTATTTTACAAACGCTGTTTTACAAACATGGTCCTACCGGTGGAAATCACCGAAGTCAGGGTAATATTTCAAGAAAAATATCTCCAGGTTCCCGCCATATAATAGATTCAGATAACCAACTTCTTTAAATGTTAATTCCTTGAATAATTTCAAACACACACAAAATACAAAGTGTCTCACATTTTGTTCTTTATTCTTTTGTCAAAGAAAACCAAAATATTGGTTTTGAAAGCATTTCACTACGTTACCTTGGAAAAATACATTCATTGCAAGGTGTTTTTCTGCACAAAAATATTTGACCATTTAACCATAATGCATTTCGGAATTCGTTAGTTTCCCGCGAGCTTGCATAACAGGCCTAACAGGACGAACACTTTAAACTGAGAGTCGTCACGCAATCGCGGGTACGCATGTGTGTACATTGCAAAGTTTCGCAATGCATCATGGTATTTGTGATAGCAGTCCTGTATAAGAGCAGGGGAAGGTTGTTAATAATAAACACATTGCGAATTCATACATGGAACGTATCCTTGTGCGTGAAACTTGAAATTCTTTTCTGATCGATCTATGAACAAAATATTCACGTACAATTACACGTTGCTCGTATGGTGATTGTCAGTAACGGCTATGCTTTGCTATTCTCAGCTGCAAGGCGCAAATCTTCCAAAATTTACATTTACAAACGACAAATTTGAGAAAGGACTAATTGAAAACTTGGACATCATTAGCATTGCTTTTCTTTTAAAATTAAAAGAACGATATCTATTTTGCAGGGCTGGAGCTTTTCTTTATTTTTTTTTACAAAAATAAGATAATTCCAAAGCAAAAATAAATCCATTCGTGGCTAACAAAATGAATATATGGGGAATCTATATGCAAATAAATTATTAACTTACACAATACATACAAACAATGTTTAATTGTACTCAAAGCTAAATGTATTAAATATATTAACTAAAATACATACATTATACATTTTAGCGTTCTAAAAAGGGGCATGCTCAGCGTGTTAAAATATATTTTCAAATATATGCACCTAGTCCCAATTTTGAGGTAGACGTTTCATATAGAAGTCCCGTGGATGCAAATGAGGTGTTGCCATTCATTCCGCCAAGCGCTACTGCACAACGTCATACATCGCATGACGGAATCAATTGTAATATCTCATTGGCATCAATGGAACTTCTATATGAAACGTCTACCAATTTTGATTAAAAAAGGCTATATAATTATATTGATTCCTTGTTGAACTTTAAATCGTCAAATTTTTTCACTACCAATGAAGCTAATGAATTTGGAAGGTTAATGGGGGGGGGGGGGGTCTGCACCGAATTATTCTTACCCGCACCGTGAACCTTGGAAAAAGAGTTTGGTATAGTGAAGTAATGTTCTGCGACAATGGTCATCCTTAATGTCGTGAATGAATGCATAAATTTGAAACCACATTGCTAAAGGTATTATGTGCAGGAAATGAGGAAGTGAAAGAGTGGGGTGAGAGCCCCGGGGTGAGAGAAAGAGGGAGTGGGAGAGAGCGAGGGAGAGGAGGGAGAGAGAGGGAGAAAACAGTGATAAAATTGTATCTAAACACATTTTGTGTTGCAGCAGCTAGGTTGCTTTATCAAAACACGTGATCAGACAGAACGTCGAACAAACTACATAATTACAGACAAATAATCGTTCATATTTTGCTTATATATAAAACTTGACGTATACTTATAATATTGTACATTAAACTCATCAAATAATCTGATTCCATAAATTTACATATATCAAACAAAATTATTTCAGTATTCTCTACATCTCTCTAATATAACTGACAAATTGACTCTTCAACATATCAGGGCATTCTACACGACATTCAGATCTGTATTGATCATCTAAATCGCGCGAGTGGAATCTCGCTCACAAAGGACTATAGACCGTATTCAATTATAGCCAGCCATGTTGGTGGACAAGATAGACGCATTCCAGTACTACAATACATTCACCTGTCAATGATCCCTGTGCAATCGCTAAACATGGATCGATTGACAGCTTAATGTATTGTAGTCCTGGAATGTATGCATCTTGTCCACCAACATGTCTGGTAGCTGACGTCATATTGAATACGGTCTATAGCTCTTTTAGAACCGTTGCTATAAAAAAAGTGTAAGTCTGAGACAACTTCGAATGTGGTCTCAGATAAATGGTAATGCACAGTTACCAAGCCAATCACAGCGATCATATATCCTGCCGTGCATTATAACCAGCCATGTTGGTAGACAAGATAGATGCATGCCAGGACTACAATACATTCATATGTCAATGATCCCTGTGCAAATGCTATACATGGATCTATTAACAGCTTAATGTATTGTAGTCCTGGAATGTGTGTATCTTGTCCACCAGCATGCCTGGTAACTGACGTCATATTAAATAGGTCTATAAGCACATTGCATGCACTGGACGCTGCCAGAGAGGGTAACATCGCATAGACCAATTCAATATGACGACTGTCAACAGCCATATTGGTGGACAATATACACACCTTCCAAGATTACAATACATTATGCTGACAATAGATCCATGAGTAGCATATGCACAGGGATCATTGACAGATGAATGCATTGTAGTCCTGGGATGCGTCTACCTTGTCCACCAATATGGGTCGCTATTGAATCGATCTGTAGTCGCCGATCCATACTGATAAATCATGATCCAAAAGTGTCACGCAGAAAACCCTCCATACATTTTTTATCTCATTGTGTCGCCAACATCACCCTGGAACCCATTTACGTCTTACTCAAAGACGCCCATTTCTTTTTACAACACGTAACCACTTTATAAAAACACGAACTGTATACCGTTTCCACGGTTGCCACTTAATTTCATCATTATGGCGTCAAGTTTAAACACCCACGATTCGAACAATCAATGTGTTAAGTCGTCACACTTATATTCACATCCGCGACGTGGAGTATAAATGTCCCTTCACACCGATTTTGGTTTGTCCTGAACATGAGTTGTTTTAGGCTGCATTCAGAGTCCAAATCGCCGCGTCTAAACTCCGGGCTTATTATATTCGACGAAACGAAACGAAACAGGCTCAGTGCGCCCATTGGATTACACGCTTTATTCCGTGATTGCACATTTTACACTCTGACGGAATAAAGCGTGTAATCCAATGGGCGTACTGAGCCCGTTTCGTTTCGTTTCGTCGAATATAATAAGCCAAACTCAGCCCCTATAATGTGACCCACATGCTCATTATAATGTTTAAATGTTGACCAATGAGCATTGAGTCTTGACGGCTTATTATATTCGACGAAACGAAACGAAACAGGCTCAGTGCACCCATTGGATTACACGCTTTATTCCGTTATCACACATTTTATACTCTGACGGAATAAAGCGTGTAATCCAATGGGTGCACTGAGCCTGTTTCGTTTCGTCGAATATAATAAGCCGTCTTGACACAATAGACGGTATTCAATATGACGTCAGCCACCAGACATGTTGGTGGACAAGATGCACACATTCCAGGACTACAATACATTAAGCTGTCAATCGATCTATGTTTATAGCGATTGCACAGGGATCATTGATAGGTGAATGTATTGTAGTACTGGAATGCGTCTATCTTGTCCACCAACATGGCTTACTATTGAATACGGTCTATAAGCGACTGAATTATAGTCGAAGCAAAGGGATTCTGAAATCAGCTGTGAAACACAATCTGCGACACTTTAATGACACACACATCCATATCCCTGCATGCTACACAAGCCATTACACTAACCATGAAGCTGACATGATATTCATACTGTACAATGTACTCTAGCACCAACTGAACTTAAAAATCACACCCACGACTTATCCGGAGTGTGGAGTGTATATTATAAAATAGACTAACTTGACCGGTGCTAGACAGGTAAAAGTGAACATGTTTAACAACAGCACGTATACTTACTAATACTATAAATACATATTTATATAATTTAATGGCTCATGGAACTTATACGAACAATAAGTATAGTAGAGAAGATATGAAGTTTTGATTGTTATAAAACCCTGATGTCAGATATACATGTATTACACTCCAGAATAATAAAAATAAATCTTCAGAAATAGAGTTTTTCGAAAAATCGTTTGTTTGTAATTGGTTGGTCACGTTTCAGCATACGGTAGTTGTCTCAAAAACTCCTATGTGACTCATAAAAGTCCTTAACATTATTCAGGTTATCCGCAATTTCATTTCAAAAGATGTAAGTTTTTTAGTTTCCCCTTCTATGAAATGTTCATCAAGTTCGGTTGGCCGCTTTTGAAAAAAAAACCAAGATTTTCTTATTTTCTTCAATCAAAATGTAATCATTCGTTTTTTTCTTCAGTTGGTTGCGTGGGCGTTAGTTATGTTTTTTCTAGGCCAATAAAACATACAACAAACAGATTTGTTTCCAGTAGCTAACCCAAATACCAAAATGCGAAATTGGTTATGTTTAAAGGATTTGCTCCAGAAATGCCTCAAATGAAACCAAATAGTCAAAAAAGTTGCAAACCAGATTTTACTGCAAAGTTATTAGGTTTTAAAACAAAAATGTCGAGTTGGGATCACTAATATTTAAAAACAAAATGAAATTTTCTATGTTCGAGTTTTTTTTTATCTAAAAGTAATTTTCTCAATTCATAAAAAAACCGAAATGTGGTTAAATATGGATCTTAAATGAAAATGCACACGGCCTACTGCCTTATCTTTTGCCTTATTGGTGTTCTTTTATTTATTTGTTTAGTAAACACAAGTTCTGCCATGAATTAACGAATTTTTCATTCACTGTAAACTGGAACTCTCTAACAGGGTTAAACTATTCGCATTAATTCGCATTGCACATAATGAATGGGAAGTTGTCGCAAATTCATAAATAGGAAATTGTTAATTTGGAGATTAAAAGACACTCTGCAGCTCTTCAAAGACCTCTCTTTGCTGTGCACCCTGTAATTAGCGTAAAGAGGGTTGGTCAGCAGTAATCAACGTAGTATTCCTATCTGACATAATTACATTATCGGACTTAGGCTATATCATGTGCTTGCTTTATTCCGTTAACACGGTATAGAGTAGGGTATACTGTAATTATGCCTCCTATCTTATCATGTATAATTTGGCTATTTTGCAACAATTAGAAATCAAGTATTGTGCCAGAATGTTTACTTTTTGTGTTTGATGCAACTTATAAGCTATACAGATGATACTGCTTTGAGTCATATCATAGTTCGTGATAAGAATCTATGTGATATCGTTATTAAAAATACAAATATTGTCTGCCTATAGATGATGTGACCTATGATGTCACATGTTAACATTCAGGACGCCCTCTGTTGTTTTCTGGCTGGCCAAATATTACAGTGGTTTCCATGACAGACCACATAAAATCTGGTCATAAATTACTTGCAGAACCTTTCCTGATCTAAATCGGCATATGAATGTTGGTAACATTTTAAGGCTGACTCAGAGATTTTACCATTTAACATACACGTACTTCGCCAATTCACGGGACCTTTAAAAGAATACGTACATACATGTGATGGCCATCAAATAAAGTCGGATATTTGTAAGAGAGGTTGTAAAAGACACCGGAAGTTTAGCCACCGGAAGAGTCCTGAAGATTTCTTTCGTAGAGTGCATCTCCCTTTTAAGGCACTCAGTATCAATGTTTGTGAAAGACCTCGT